>PVJH01041700.1:0-14783 GCA_004026705.1 Nesogale talazaci | reverse complement strand
TTGCTTTCATGCTCATAGAGTCTGTGCCCCGCTTATGAATTCATGTTTGTGACGGTAGAGGTTGGGGCTGCAGGTTTGCGTTAGGCCGGGTTGACCAGAGACACAAATCCAGGGGCGGTCGTATGTGTGTACAAGAGAGAGGTTTCTGGTGAGACTGGGAGGGTGGAGGGATGGTGGAGTAGAAAGGGGGAACTAATTTCAGGGATCTACATATAACCTCCTCTCTGGGGCATGGTCAACAGGGAAGTGAGTGAAGGGACACATTGGACAGTGTATGATATGAAATAGCAATTTGTAAATTATTAAAGGTTCATGGGGGGTGGGGGGGAAGGGAAATAGGGGGAGCTGGTACTGGAGGGAGGATATTTTGAGAGTGATGATGGCAACAAGTGTGCAAATGAGGCCTGTATACAATTGATGTATGTGTGGATCGTGAGGGGAGGTGTGTGAGCACCCAATAAAATGATTCATTAAAAAAGGGGCGGGGAGGGCTGAGCCCCGGTGGCGTAGTGCTTGTGTGCGGGACTGCGGCCCACTGGGACGAGGTTCAATTCCAGCAGTGGGGCTGGGCCTCCTACTCCCACCACCAGAGAGCAGTGATTCTCCCCCCCCAAAAAAGGGGGGGATAGCTTTTTTTTTTTTTAAGAGGAGCTTATACCAAGGGCTTAAGTGGAAAATGTTTGGAAATGTATGTGGCAACATGTGTGCAAATGTGCTTGATACAGATGATGTACTGAATGTTATAATAGCTGTAAGAGCCCCCAATAAGATTATTTTTTTTTAAAGAGAGGTTTCTATAAAAGAGTCATTGTACATTGAAAAAACATCCCAGCCCAGCCAGATCAAGTTCATAAGTTCGATATTAGCCCATATGTCTGGGACTAGTGCAAAAATCCCTCTCAGATGCACGCAGCACATGCAGTGATGCCAAGTGCAAAGATCACAGGCCGGTGGGTGGGAAGTCTTGTGGGTCCAGTGGCAGGAGAAGCATCTCAGCACTGGCGTGTGGCTCCTCCGGCTGCAGGGGTTCTCAAACTATGGCCTGCGGGCCACATGTGACCCACCAAGGACATTCATCTGGCCCACTGGGTAGCTTTGCTGCTGTCCTGCTTAGCAGCGGACTCATCCTGGACCCACAGTGAGTTTGTTCATAGTAGTTTGGGTTTTTTTTTTTTTAAGCGATAGTCCAGCCCTCCAAAGTCTGAGTTTCTAGAATCCTCATGAGAAGGCCATGCCCACAGGGAGGGCTCATGAGGCTGGACCTGATTGACAGGCTAGACTCCACCCCTTCACTCTTTTATCAAGCTGACCTGAAATTGTGTAGGTACCACAAGGGTTTTTTCAATATGAGTAGGCTGTTGGCCCAACATTGTGTATTGAAAGAAGACCCCTTTTTCCTCTGCAGCGCAGCTTGCCTGAATCAGGTTGGCCCTCAGTATTGCTCTCCTAGTCCAGATTCTTTGCACTGCTATAACAATTTTAGACTCAGTGTGTTATTTCTCACAAGGAAAACCCATTATTTTGATTGGAAGAGTATCACTCTGAAGATCAGTGTAACGGGAATTGATAACAGAGCATGATATACGCCCCCCCCCCCACCTCCACCTTCCCAGCAATTTGGGTTTTAACAATGACTTCTTTCAGTAGCATTTTGCTGTTCTCTAAGTTAAGGTCTTGCACACAGGTTTATTTTCTAGGCATTTCATCATTTCAATCCTATTGCAAATAGCATTGTCACTCGTATTTCCTACGGTGTGTTGCTTAAAAACACCACCACAACTCACTGCTGTGTAGACACTTTTGACTCAGCAGTCCGGCAGGACAGAGCCTGCCTGCTCTGTGCGGGTCTCTGAAATGATCATCGCTGTGGGAGCAGATAGCCTCATCTTTCTCCCATGGAGGGGTTGAGGGGTTTGAACTCCTGAACCTGTGGTTAACAGCCCAACTTTTTTTTTTTCTTTTGTTTTTGGGGCATCACTGGCCTCTGGTGGTGGGAGTAGGAGGCCCAGCCTTTGCTCCTGTGGAGCTGGAATTGAACCTCCATCCCAGTGGGCCGCAGTCCCACACACCACCACTACGCCACCAGAGCTCAGCCCTTTCTTTTCTTTTCTTTTCTTTTTTTTTTTTAACAGCCCAACTCTTAATCCCCTGTAGTACCAGGTTTGGGGTTAACATAAAGCTGATTTCTGTACGTTGTGACTTTCTAGCTACCAGTCTTGCTAACGTCACACATTATTCATAAGGGTTTGTTTTGAGAGTCTTTCTTCATCTTTTCTATAAGCACAGGTGTGCCATCTGCAGATAGCAATCATTTCATTTCTTCTAAAAGGCTCCCCGGAGATGCAGTGATTAATCACTCAGCTGGCAGCCTAGGGCAGTGACTCTTAACCATTCTAATGTCATGACCCTGTCGTGATACAGTTCTTCTTGATGGTGACCCCCCCCCCCCAAACCATAAAATTATTTTCATTGATACTTCATCGCTGTAATCTTGCTACTGTCATGAATGGGGTGACTCTTGTGAACCGGCCCGTTCGACCCACTGGCCTGGAGGCTGGTGGTCACGACCCACAGGGACTCCACAGGAGAAAGGTCTGGCAGCAGGTTTTCTTTGGTTAAAAAAAAAAAAGGAGAAAAATTTGACATTTATCAAACACTCTTCTGGTGTCTATTGAGAATGACTGAAATGTTTGTTTTTTCTTAATGAACCTCTAGTAATTTTGAATGTTGAAATAACTCTATACTACCAGGATAAATTTACTTGGTCTCTATGTCATAATGTTATCCTTTTATGATATGACTATATGTAGTAATGTACCTAGTAATAAATTTAGGGTTTTTTTTCTCTCATCTTTTCTTTAATCAAGCTTTTCATTCTCTCTTATTCATGTTTAAGTGTACTCCTATTATTCCTTCAACAAAAGAGATCACACTGTGAATCTTGGATTCAGTATAAAAATAAAAACCCCACCAGTTGTCATCCAGTCCCTCTGACTCATGGCCCTCAACCCCTGTGTGCTCTGGAAAACCCGGAGGAGATCACCAGGCCTTTCTGCCAAAGCATCTCGGGTGGATTTGAACTGCCAACCTTTGGCCGGCAATGGCCATTCGCCCCACCCCGTTGACTGTTGACTTCTTGGACTGAATTTAAATGAGCACTTTCACCACTTCTCGAACAAATGAAATACTTGTCATCAGTCCCATTCCACACCCGCCCTCTCTAAATGTATTACTACACAATGAGTATTACTACAGTGTTGTGTTACACATTCTACCACACTGTTGTTTCTGACACTCCACAGTGACTTTTCTTTAGCCTAGGTCGCCAGCATTCTCTGACACTCTTGAGTTTTTCCTGCACTTCTACCCTCTCCGCCTTTCCTTCAGTCTGGATGACAACTGGGAATATCTCTTGTGATGGATTCTGCTGGCAATGAAGTCCCTTAGCTGGCTATTCCCCCCCCCCCCGGAATATCCTAATATCACCTTAGAATCTTTGAACCACATATACATTGGCTGTCCCTACTTTCTTTAATCTTTGACAAGCTTACCATCTCCTGCAATTTAGATAGAAAATATTAGACCACAGATAGTCAGTCTTCTCCTTGCTCCTTTGAAGCGAATGTGTATGTCAATTTTGTCTCCAGCTGCATTGAAGAAATTCTGTTTTTAATGATCAGGGATCTAGTGATGGGGGTACCTGGCTAAGTTCTCTGCCTATTTCTCTTTCCCGGGCTTCTGGAATCTGTGAGTGCAGATCGTTCAGCAGACTTGGGGGCATTCATGACCGTCCCATCTTCCCACGGAAGGAGCTTTGGTGGTGCGGTGAGGAAGCGCCCGCTGCATGGGGGCGATCCTGAGTTACGGGCCATTTCGTGGGAGAAAGATGTGGCCGTCTGCTCCTGTCGCTCTTCGCTGCCTTGAGAAGCCAACGGGGGCAGTTCCGCTCTCTCCTGCAGGGCCCCTGGGAGTCAGAATCCTTTCAACGGCCGTGGTGTGCCTCCCAGGATTGCTTCTGAGCCCCTCCTCATGTGAGACTGGAGTGCCACAGAGACCAGGCCTCGTGCCGACCTCTCACAGGTGTGTCTTCTCATCCTGCTTGCGCTTCGCTTCAGATGGGAGGTTGACCCCGTCTTTGAGTTCTCTAGCCCTGCGTCTGCCTTTGTCCAATCTGCTGACAATGCGTCCTGAATTTCAGGTCTTGCTATTTGGAAATCTAGAATGGGCCCATTGGATTTTTTTTTTTTCTTGAACTCCAGCCCTGTTGACCTGCTCCATCTATCTATCCATCCCTGTTGCCGGTCTTTACTTATTTTTAACTTATTTTCAACTAATCATAGTTGAAGTTAGCGCCTCACCAGTAAAGTTGTTCAGGACACGCTAGCTACGCCACGTGCGGGACTCTCTTCAGGGGGTCTTGGTGTTTCCACCATCTGTCATTTGGAGCTTTCGTTGTTCTTCTGTAGCATTTTCTGGGTTGCCTCGGAGTGTCATGCAGGGCAGCACTGAAGACTTGGCAACGTGCCAGATTCTGTAGGGACAGTCCGGCAAGGCCCTGGCTTTGCGTAGCCTGCTGCTTGGTGACTGCAAAGGGAGAATGCTGGTCTCCAGGCCTGGAACCATCCAACTGAAGAGTTCTCCAGCCAGCAGAGACTCCAAAAAATGGTATCGGGGTCAAATGTATTGTCCTTTCCCCTATCTATACTCTTCACATCTCATAAGCTAGTAAACCGTAAAAATAGATGCGATTTGGATGGGAAGTACCAGTGAATATGAAACGCTACTAGTTGATGCTATTTTAGATTCTCTTCTACTCTCTGTTAATACACTTGTGCATCCTTCAGACTGAGAACCACTGAGCCTTGGAACTGAAGGAAGGAGACGAGGTATCCAATGCCCTTTTTTTCTTGTTCTTTTACAGATAAGGCAACTGAGGCCCAGAAAGAGAAAGTGCCTGGTCGGTTTCACAGCTTACATGTGGCTAGGCTGGGCACCTATCCCAAGCCTGCCTCTGCAACTGGTGCTTTCTTTTAAAATAAAAATTAATTTTATAGGGGGGTTCTTACAGCTTTTATGACATTCCACACATCCATTGTATCGGGTGCTTTTTCAAGCTTTCCGGCCTGTTTGCTTTGTTCCTAGAGAAGCGTATGTCAGTTACTACTTGGTTGGCAGGGGACAAGTGCATCCTGATCTGCAGAAAGTAAACTGTGGCTTACATACCCACCCTGCCTCTTTCCCCCAACACACACACACACACACACACACACAGGGAGGGGTCACTGACCCCTGTGTTTTTGAGGCATTACTGTGGTGAGTGTAGGCCACTCAGCCTCGGTGGTGACTTCCAATTAGACCTGGTGTTCGGTTGGCGGAACACAGTGCTGAATGTAGCGATGTAATAATCGACAGCCCCTTCTTGGTGCCAAATTGTCTTAGCGCCCACTGACAAGGAAGGGACGGTTCTGTGGAGCTTCTGGCAGCACAGAAAGACAGCGCTGGGCGGCTCTGGTATCCAGGGCTGGGCTTGGCAGGATGGGACCTGGAGGCGAGAGTTGAGAGAGTATGAAAGTGAGCAAGAGAATGAAACGTATGGCCTCCCCAAGCACCTTTCAAAGGGTGACTGCCTGCACTGGTGACTTGCTCAAGAACTGTTGGGCACCTCTTCGTAGTCCCATGAGAGCTTAACTGGGAGCTGACAGGACTCCACGGAAACAGGCAACTTTCTGGAAAGGCTTGTGCACGAAAGTGGACATGATTGAGTGGGGTGTGCTGGTGGAGGGGCAGATGCACGGTGATGACAGGGAGTGCTGGGGGAGACCAAGGGAGCAGAGATGCAGGGACAGTGGGTACCCCTGGGCCCAGGCACAGCACTGGCCACACCAGCAACCAGAGTGGTTCTGCGTGGAGGACTCTGTAGCTTCAGTGACGGGCAGAGAAGCTGGATTCTAGGAGAGGAGAAACCGTGTAGATGAGACCAGACATTGGCAGGAGAGGGTGGAGAGTCCCAAAACAGACTCGTCCAGACCAGATGGTGGGGCTTCCACCAGGGGGCCCTGGGCGGTAGAGCAGAAAGGGGCTGTTCACCGGAGACCCAGAGGGTTTGCCTTGAAAGTTGAACTTTCCTTGGTCAGGACAGGAAACTAGGGAAGAGGCTGACCAGGTGGGCAGGGGCTGGGGGTGTCTGGAGGGGGAGAGCTGAGGGAGGCTGGTTCTAGGTCCCTTGTAGAGTGAGAAGGAAGGAGTGGGCCCAGGAAGCACGGAAATCTGGAATGGGCTGTTCCGAGGGAAGGAGGGGTGCACTGGTCATGGGCAGCTATGTTCAAGGCACAAGGGAAAGAACCATGCACGGCTGGGCTGGGAGGGCTGAAGGCGGGTTTGGTTTGGATTTAAAGGACACGTTGTGATAAAGGTTGTGATCATAGAAAAATACCCCCCATAGGCCTCCTGTTCCAGGCTCTCTCTGCCTGTGGACCAGAGTCAAGCTGGTGGGGGGGAGGGGGGGAGGGTTGGTATCAGCAACAGTAGTCATCACAGAATGCTCACCAGGGTGACGAGAAGGTCAGAATTCGGGGTGAGCTGTGGCACAGAACCGGCAATAGAGCATGTGATAATTTGATGATTTTATGTCAACCAGACACTCCTGGCTAGGGGTGGAGTCAAACCTGTCAATCCACCAGGTCGGCCTGGTGGTGTGGCCTTCTCATAAGCTCCTCCTCACTCTACTGTCCTGTGTTCCTGCATGCGGGGACTCTGGGGGCCACCTCAGAGCCGCCTGTGCCCTGCCCTGCATCCCCCGACTTTGGGCCCACATGACCCTCGACCCGCCAGCCTGTGTTCGCCTGCATTCTGCATCACTTGCACGTAGCTGCATGAATCTAAAGAGGGGCTTAGGGACTAGTATTGAACTTAGGGATTTGGGTTGCACTGGACTGGGATGCCTTCTTGATATATAATTCCTCCTCGATAGAAAACTCTTTCTTATACACGTCTGAATGTCACTCGATTTGTTTCTCTGGTCAACCCAGCATAACCCAGAGCAGGCCTGCCTTCCCCCCGCCCCCCAGCCCTACCCGCCCCCCCGCGTTTGTTAGAGTGACACGAGAAGCCAGGACATGCGTTTCACTTTTCCAGAACCCAGAAAATAACCATGCTGGAATTGCAGTAAACATCATTGTGGCGGTCATGTACATGATGTGAATTTCATGATTGGAACGTAGGGGTGGAGTCTGTCCTGTCAGTCTGGAGCTAGCCAATGAATAGCCAGTGAGGCCTCTGTGTGGGCATGGCTTCCTCCGGAGAATTCTGGGAAGTCTCGCGGTATTTCCCTCTCGGAGATGAGAGACCATCTCCCCAGTTGTTGGGAGTCACTCAACTGACAAGACAAGATGGCAGCGTCCGCGGAACCGGAGGAGCCGGAGGAGAAGCCACACGGCCTTACCTTGATGAAAGCAGACCTCTGAAGCCGGAAAAGCTACAGAGAGACCCCTGCCAGCGCTGAGATGCTTCAACTGCCAATGGATACTGCTGGTGGACCCTGAGCTCTGGAATCGAGGAGCCATGGGGAGACCCCTGCCAGTGCTGGGATGCTTCTACTGTCACTGGATACACAAGACTCTGTACCCACTGGCCTGTGATTGTCCTGGTGCCATTGCACGCTCTTTGTGAGTCCGAAAAAGACTTTATAGACTGCTATCAGACATAGGGGCTACTATCAGACTTATGACTTTGGACTGGACTGAGTTGGGATGCTTTCTCAATGTTCCTTTCTCTTATATCCATATATGTGTTTTTGAATTTGTTTCTCTAGTCTACCCAGACTAACACAGCGGAACTTTTGTACGAATGCATTTTTTTCCAGCTAGGCAAGCATCAAGCAACTCAGTGGCATCACCTTGGAAAGTTCTCTCTGGCCACGGTGAATTTTTTCACAAAGCAGTTTCGCTTGAACTTCGGTTTTTGCAATGGCCAATTTAAGAGAACAGCCATGTGACTGTGAAATTTTACATCCTGCTCAGGAAAAATGCCACAGAAACTATTGGGATGTAGAACACAGCTTACAGAGACAGTGCTATGGGGGGAAATGCAAGTGTACGAGTGATTTTCTCATTTCAAAAAAGGTGAAATGTTGATTGATAACAAACGTCATTCTGGACATCTGTCAACTTGCTGAACGGATGAAAACGTCAACTCGTGGTGCATTTGGAGTTCATTCCACTGAGTTATACTGTTAATCAAGTTTTCTGTGTAGAGATTCTGAAAGATTGCATAACCATTTGCAACAAAAAAGGCTTTATAGGTGGCAAGCAGGGGACTGGTTTTGCCCCTATGACAATGCACCTGCTCATGCAGCCTTCTCAGTGCACCAGTTTTGGGCAAAACCAGCATATCTCTCATGCCCCATGCACCATACTCACCTGTTCTCACTCTCTGTAGCATTTCTTTGTTTCCAAGAATAAAGAGGGGCATGAAAAAACAGCGATTTGAAGGCATAGATGAGGTAAGGAAAAAATTGAGAGAGGTGCTGTCAGCCTCCAAGCAGATGAGTTTGGAAAATATCTCCAAGAATGGAATCACAGACTTGACACACATACTAGGTATAATGTAGGATACTTTGGAGGTGCTAAGGAGGGTTTTTTTTTTAAAAATTAAATACCTAAGTTTGGAAAATATTGGTTTGTATATCGTAATTCAAAAGCAGGAATTCGTCAGTGTCCCTCATTCCCTATCCAGTTTTCACACGCATGTGAGGTGACTGGAGATACCTTGGCTTGAGTCAGGAGAACCTTGTTCTTCTGAGTGACTTTTTTCCTTTAGCTAGGTCCTTTGCAGCATGTTTCCCAGTGCCGTACAAGATTGGATTTCTTGACCGTTGCTACTATGGGCATTGATTGTGGATATAAGTAAAATGGAACTGTGATCTGGGACACGACTTGTTGTCATTGTGTTGCGGTGTGACCCACAGTGGAAGCTGCAGTCTCTGATCTTCATCAGTAGATGTTTCACATCCTCTCTGCTCTCACCGAGCACGCTTGTGCCAGCTACAGATAACGGGCTGTTCCAAGCCTGCCTCCAGGCACGACGCCACGTTCTTCTTCATACAGTCCCGCTTCTCAGATGATGCGTCCCGCCTTCATTTGGAGTCGTGTGGTGAATGGTTACAGCCCGGATGTACAATTTTCCTTGATCTCATCCAATAACCGCCTCTGGGTCTATGTACAGTTGCATGTTCTGGAACTGCCGTTCTTTGCAATGTGGACCATTATCTGTTATGAGCCACACTGTCAAAGCCCTTTTCATAGTCGATAGAACACAGGTCAACAGATTCCGACTATTCTCTGTTTTCCGCCAAGATCGACGTTAAATCGGCATTGCTATCGCTCGTTCCATGTCCTCGTCTCCATCCAGCTTGAATCCCCGGCGGTTCCCTGGCAGTCGACTGTTGCAATCACGTTTGAATGATGTTCAGCAAAAGTTTTACTGGCGTGAGATATGAATGACGGAGCCTTCAGTCATTTTCAGTTGGTTGGATCACCTTTCTCTGAAATGGACACCGCTATGGAATTCTTTCACTCTGTTGACTAGGAAGTTGTCTTTCTCCACACTTCTTGGCAGAGGCAAATATGTCCGTCCAGCACGACATCTGTTTGCTGAAATATGTCAGTTGGTGTGTTCTGTCCGTTCTCGGAGCCAATGCTCTCAATGCAGCTTGGACGTCTTCCTCCAGTTCTATCAGTTCTCAAGCATACACTATTTGCTGCTTCTTGAAATGGTTGGACCTGGGCCAATTCTTTTTGGCCAATTCTTATCTTCCTTCTTCATGTAATGTTTTTGAAGTCATTGCATATTTTGCCCTTCAGTGTTGTAGCTCGAGGCTGGAATTTTTCTTCACTTCTTTTAGCTGGAGAAATGCTGCATGTGCTCTGCCCCTCTGGTTTTTCTAACACCAAGTCTTTGCCCATTATAATGATTTGTTCTTCCCAAGATGCCTTTTGAAATCTTCTATTGCAGCATCATTGCTTCTGATGGCTTGACCAGCTCTATATTCAAGAGCAAATTTCAGAGTCTTTTCTGATATCCACTTTTGTTTTTCCTGTCTTTTTAATGATTTTTTTTTTAATGTAGAGTGCCACCCCCCAATTCTCCTGTCATTGGTGTTCAATGCATTAACTCTTATTTTTGGTACTTTGGCCCTTATAGACTTGTTTTAATGCTTTTCAGTTTCACGTGGAATTTGCTTATGAACAATTCGTGGTCTGTTCCCATTCCCCTGGGTCTTGTTCTGACAGTTGATAGTGAGTTCCTTCATCAACTCTTTTCACAGATGTATCTGATTTGATTCCTGAGCATTCCATCCTGGGAGGTCCACGTGTGTGGTTAGCATTTAGGTTGTCGGGGGCTGGGGGGGTGAGGAAGGGGTTTGCAATGAATAAGCCGTGGATCTTGTAAAGTTCTGTCGTGCTCTCTGGTGTCATTTCTATCACCAAGGCCACATTTTCCATCTACGACTCCTGCAAAGTCAGCGGTTTCTTGGGAGAAAGATGAGGCGATCTGCACCCCATAAAGATTGACCATCTTAGAAACCCAAGGAAGCAGTTCTGTGAGGAGAAATCAACGCGATGGCAGTTGGCTTGGTTTGGGACTCTTCTTTATCATGTCTAACTTTCACATTCCCCTTATTAATACCTACCCACGCGGCTTGTTTGATGGATTTCAGACTGCAGAAGTTAGTAAAAACAAAACAAAACCCTCTATTTCTTCACCTCTGGCGTTAATGGTTGGTGCCTAAAAACTTGAGCACCTTGGTGGAAATTCTGAGTTGTGTCCTAGTAATATTGGTCTCCTGGAGACGACATAGGCAGTAAATGGGGGCAGGCAGTCAGGTGATGGCGTGGTGTACCATCACTTAGAGACAATGACAGAACTTAAAGCAATTCAATTGATCCTTTGTCACAACAATCAAGAAACTGATTGTTCCCCGATAAGGAAACATGAAAAGACAGACTCACCCACAAGGGCCCATACATTTGCCTGGCAAACACTACCTGTTGGGCAATTCTCCCCAGAAACTGACCTCCTGACTTACTTCTTTGCCCCTGGATTTTGATGGGATACTACTTAAGGGGAAGGAAAAGTGTGGGAGAATGGGGGAAAGTAAGTTTTAAAGGAGGTGGGGTGGGGAGGGTTAAAGGCATATAGAAGTAGATAGAGGGATGCGGGGTTTTGAAGGGTTCCACGTTCGGACTGTGATTCTCTGCGTTTTCCAAAAACTTAGAGGAGCCTCCCCCAACACCCCCCCTCCCTCCGCATGCCACGCAATCTTGATGGCCCATGTGGCTGGCAGATACAGCCCAGCTTCCACGCTGTTTTAGCTCTGTGCTCTTGCCTGGCAAGATGCGTGAATGAGTGGCTCCCTCCCCCCACCCCGCCCCACCTTAGAGGATACTTGGTCACAGGCTTTACCCTGCAAAGTAGGGGCTCAGCCCAAATGGCAAAAAAAAAAAAAGCTAATGTCTCTGGATTTGAATGCTGGAGTTTGACAGGTTGAATTAGACAGGAACTGCCCATTTCCTCCAGTGAAAGCCATCTCATCTTGAACTTGGGCAGGAGCTGACAGACTCTCTCTGGACTCTTGAAACACCTCTACCCCACCCCCTCCCCACCGCACCTCACAGCAGAGAAAATTAGACTGGCTGAGCTCAAGGCCCTCCAGCCTGGGGCAGAGCCTCGTCCCAAGAACCGAAACCTGGAGTCTTAGGTTGGGACTTTCCCAGCAGGAGATGGGAGGCAGCAGGAGAGATTCCGGGAGCAATACAGAAGGCGGAAGTGATGACCAGACTCCCCCATGTGCTCAGAACGTCTATTAATTGGTTGATTGATGGATGGATCTGGCACGCAGGATTGGTTGAGGGTGGGTGTTGCAGGTGGGCGAAGGTCTCCTCCCCCCCTAGTTCCCTAAACCCATTATCTACCTGGGTGGTGAGGATGGCAGTAGGGAAATGAGCCACAGGCCACTCGAGGGGCCCCTCTTCCTCTTGGCCCAGTGTGGGGCCCGGCCCTCTGCAGCCGGATTGGGCCTCCGGGAGAGAGCGCGCCCTCGGCGGTGGGTCAGGTTCCAGGCCAAGCTGGCCGGGGCATTTTAAGAGGCCGAGCCGCACTGTCCACCCTGCCCGCCTGCCGGCCCCGCGCAGAGCTCCCGTCCGCGTAGCCCGCTGGGCGGGAGGCGAACG
Source organism: Nesogale talazaci (assembly GCA_004026705.1). Taxonomy (NCBI): domain Eukaryota; kingdom Metazoa; phylum Chordata; class Mammalia; order Afrosoricida; family Tenrecidae; genus Nesogale; species Nesogale talazaci. Next base: position 2,553 of record PVJH01041700.1, on the reverse strand, counting down.
AGGCCGGTGGGTCGTCCGCGGTCCCACCGCCAGTGGCCTCACCCCTGCCCTCCCCCGCCTCCCGCTCACACCTGGCGCCGGGACCAGGCGGCGGAGGCGGGCCTGGCAGAAGCCGGAGGACGGAGCTCGCGCCGCGCCCCTGCTGCGCTCAGGTGGACGCACCGGCGGCGGCCGGAGCGGGAGCCCGAGCCCGAGCCGAGCGCAGCGCCCGCCGGTCGGCCTGGGCAGTGCGAGCCGCGCGCCGGCTGGCCGCTGGCCGCAGTGCTGAAGCGGCGGGGAGGCGGGCCCGCGGCCGCCGGGCAGCACACGCCCAATCCGGGGACCGCTCTCCCTCTCCCCGGCTCGGCGCGGCGGTGGCAGCCAGCACTGCACCGAGATGGACTGAGAGCTCCGCGGCGGCGGGAAGGCGGCGGCAGCGGCGGCCGCTGCACGAGACCCTGCAGCCTCGGGGCCAGACCCACCTGCACACCCGGGAGCCCCTTCCTGGGGTGAGTCTGAGCGGGGCACGGGGACAGGGCTGCAGGGACGTGGGGCGTGGGGGGGTCCCGTCTTCCGCCCCCTTTTGTAAAGGTGCCGCCGCCCAGTCTTGAGCAGCCTGCCCGGCGGCGGAGGGCTCAGAGCTGTGTCCTAGCACTTTCTCCCTCCTGGGTGGTGGGCAAGCCCCTCTGCCCTCACAAGCCGGGGGACAAAGGGCTGAACCAGAAGTGGGTCAGTCACGAGGCACGTCCTGCACCCCACTTGGGGGAAGCCCTCAGCCGGGCGCCGGCAGGCACTGGCTTAGACCCATGTCACAGAGGGGCTCCTCTCCTCTTGTGTGGGCAGGAGGCTGGCCCTGACACTCCATCCGCTGGAATTTGGCCCAGCAAGAGACCAGCCATTTTTAGCAGGGAAGGCAGACTTGAGCCTTCCCTGGAGCAGCAAGCAAAGGTACAGCCGGTGTCCCCTGCCTTTCTCCAGGGCCCCCCTGGACACCAGAGCGGCTATGGCCAGGGCGTCAGGGCAAGTGGGCGGGCGAGGGTCACTTCAGTGCACTTGGCTGTGGCGAATGAGCTGGACTCAGCTGGCACGCCGTGTGTGTGTGTGTGTGTGTGTGTGTGTGTGTGTGTGTGTGTGTGTGTGTTCGTGCCCCAGTACGCAAAGGAGATTTTAAATTCCAGCGGTGCCCGTCACAGGAAAGCCCTCTCTAGCCAGCCTGTGTCTCTGAGTAAGCAGTTTGGGGTCAGGCTGGGCAACTCCACAGCCGGAGGAGCCCTGGGCTTCCCTGGCCCTCAAGCTGCCCCCCTACCCCTCCTACCTTGAGCCCCTCACTTCCGGGGGGAGATGTGTTTAAATTTGATGGGTCACCTCTGCCTGCGATCCCACCAGCATACGGTTCCCATCTCCATCAGCTGGCAAGGTCAGACAGCTGGACCTCTTAACTCCGAGACCTGGATGGGTGGGCTGCTGGGGTGGGGGTGGGGATGCTTGTATGTGGGGCTTTGCTGCCTAGACTAAAGGCTGCGGGGGTTGCCGGGTGGTGAGAGAGGGCTTGGGGGAGGAGGGACTATCCTTTGGGGCCCTGGGTGGAGGGGGAGGGAGGAGGTCTGGTTGTGCTAGATTCCCAGCCCTGTGAGGCGCCTGTTCCTGCCCGAGGGATTTGAACGGAGCTGCCGGGTCTTGGCAGGCTCCTTCTGCAGTTCTAGGGTCTGAATTGTGGGCCGTCTCATCTTCAGGAACCATTCGGTGGGCAGCTCCTGTGGCTCAGCGGGGAGCTGGAGCTGCTAAGGAGATGGGAGGAAGGTGGGGGGAGCTCCGTGGCTGGCATGCCAGCGGGGGACGGTGGTGGTGTTAGGGTCAGGTTGAGCTGCAGTGGCGCTGCAGTGCTGAGGGAAGGCATGCCAAGGAGGTGCTAGCCATCCGGGCATCCAGCAGGGCATCTGGCAGTCAGGTGTCATTTGTCTCACTCCTGATTTTCTGTGGAGAAGAAAGGTCACAGGGAGAGGTGAACCGCACTGTGCCTGGGGGGGGGGGGGGGGCTTAAGCCCCTGTTGCAATGTGCTGGATCTCTCTCTCTTTCCCTCCAGTCCAAAGACTTTTTTTTTTTCCTAACCAGGTCAGTGCCTGGTATTTTGGCCAGGTGAATGACCTTTGTCAAGAGGGCTTGTAAGGAGGGGCCGGTTCCTGGCTGCCCTCTGACATCCCTGCTGACTGGCTACACTGAGAAAAAGTCCTCAAGCCAGCTGGACAGTGGACCCTTGCTCTTGCTTTGGGAAAGCAATGCGTTTGGACTCTGAATGCCATCTGTTTTGAAAATACATTTCTAGCCAAAAAAGTTCCCCATAGCCAGCTCAAGTCGGGGGTGGGTGGGGTGGGGGGATATTTTTAGCAGGCTCCACACCTGTAATTGCAACCAGGCTACCTATTTTTACCCCGAGTCTGAGCAACTTAAAACCTCCTTCATAATTAAGGGGACTCAAGTTCTCCTCTGTAACTGAGGAAGAGGCCATCGAGGGTTGGCCCTCGGTGCTGTCACGGGCCGAGGTGCTGAGGCCGTCATCCGGGAGCAACGTGCCC
>PVJH01041699.1:0-14783 GCA_004026705.1 Nesogale talazaci | reverse complement strand
CCCCCCACCCTCCAGACTTAATTCAGCCAGGGAGGTCAGGCAATGTGTCCGTCTTGTCCAGTGCTGCTGGGACAGCTGGCCTCCAGGAGGGCCCTGAAGTGATCCTTGCCTTGTTGTTGGTATTCTCACCACTTTGTGGTCCCCTTCCAAAGGAAATAAGCTTGACCTAAGGAGCTGTGGCAGTCATGTGCTTATGTTAATTTCATGATTGAGATGTAGGGGTGGAGCCTAACCTGTTAATCTGGAGGTAGCCATTGAGTAGCCAATGAGGCCTCTGTATGGGCATGGCTTTCTCCTGAGACTTCTGGGAAATCTCGCGATATTTTCCTTATAGAAATGAGAAGCTATCTCCCCTGTTGTTGGGAGGTAGTCTGAGAGACAATGAGCTACAGACAAGACAAGATGGCAGACCTCTGTAGTTGGCGAAGCCACATGGAGAGCCCTGTCAGCGCTGAGTTGCCGCTACCACCACTGGATGCTGAGCCCTGGAAGTGAGGAGCCATAGGGAGACCCCTACCAGCACCAGGATTCTGCACCCACTGGCCTCTGACTTCGTGAGTCGGAAGGAGACGTTATAGACTAGTATTGGACATATAGGCTAATATCGGACTTATGACTTTGAACTGGACTGGGTTGGGATGCTTTCTTTTTTTGTTTTGTTCTGTTTTTGGGGGGAGGGGGCATCACTGTCCTGTAATGGTGGGAGTAGGAGGCCCAGCCTTGCTCCTGGAGAGCTGCTGCTGGATTTGAACCTCCAACCCAGTGGACCGCAGTCCCGCACACAACCACTACGCCACCAGGGCTCAGCCCGGGATGCTTTCTTAATGTCCTATTCCTCTTGTATATAAACCGTACCCTTATATCCATATGCGTGTCTATGATTTTGTCTCTCTAGTTTACCCGGACTAACACAGTAGCCAAAGGACTCAGTGCATTGGGTAAATCCACTGCACAAGACCCCCTTCAAGTGTTGAATAGCAAGCAGATGACTTTGAGGACTAAGATACACCTGCCTCATTCACATACAAGTGAAAGTTGGACAGCGAATAAGGAAGACTGAAGAAGAGTCAATACCCTTGAATGACGGTACTGGGGAAGAAACACCAGACGTTTCATCGACTTGGAAGAAAGACAGGCAGAGTGCTCCTTAGAGCCAAGGGTGGTGAGACTTCACCTCACGTACTTTAGACATGCTGTCGGGAGAGACCAGTCCCTGGAAAGAGATGTCACGCTTGGTAAAGGAGACGGGCAGTGAAGAAGAGAAAGACTCTCGATAAGACGGATTGCCACGGTGCTTACAACGACGAGCTCAAACAGCAGAGCGACTGTGAGGTTGGAGCGGGGCTAGCATATCCCCCTGTTGTGCGCAGGGTTGCTACCAGCTGGGACAAGCTCCATGGCCCCTAACAACAGCAGGTAAGCACAAGAAGAGCATGGAAGTGTGTGCCCTTCAAGACGACCACATAAACGACGTGGTGGCAGCAGACACCCGAGTGATGCCCAATGTTGTTAGTCAGAGGGATGTCATCGAAGCCACAGTGAGATACCATCTGTGGCTGTCACCTAATGTGGTGTCAGTTTGAGGATTAAGAGTGTCGGGGTGGAGGCTGTGTTAGTTCGGGGAGGCTAGAGGAACAAATTTCATAGACACGCATGTAGATGTAAGGAAAAGGTTTATATACAAAAGGAATGTGACACTAATAAGGCAAACCATTCCAGTCCAGTACAAAGTCATAAGTCCGATATTAACCCATATGCCCGAAATCAGTCTATAAAGTCTTCTTCTGACTCACGAAGTCACAGGTCAGTGGGTGCAGAATTCCGGTCCTGGCAGGGCACCTCGCCTCCAGGGCTCAGGGTCCATCAACAGCAGAAGCAACTCATCGCTGGCAGAGGTCTCCATCTGGCCACCCCAACTTCAGAGATCTGGCTCCATCAGGGCAAAGCTGTGTGGTCTCTCCACCGGCTCCTCCAGCTTCTCGAATGCTGTCAGCTTGTCTTGTCCGTGATTCTTCATCTCTCTAACTAACTCCCAACAACTGGGGAAGATAGCTTCTCATCTTCACGAGGGAAATATCGCGAGATTTCCCAGAAGTCTCAGGAGAAAGCCACACCCACATAGAGGCCTCATTGGCTACTCAATGGCTATCTCCAGATTAACAGGCTACATTCCAATCATAAAATTAACATAAGCACATGACTGCCACAGAGGCTAACGTGTCAATCTAGAGTTAGCCAATGAGACCTCTGTATGGGCATGGCCTTCTCCTGAGAATACCGGGGAATGTGGTAATTCCTTCTTGGAAGCAGAGACACTGTCTCTCTCAGCTCAGTCCCTTGGCGACGCTCTACTGACGAGACAAAGGCTGACTCCCTGGAAGACATTGCAGCTGACAAGACCCTGAGCCCTGGAAACTGGAAGGGGAGACCCCTGCCAGCACTGAGATGCTTCTACCGCCACTGGATACACAGGACTCTGCACCCACTGGCCTGTGATTGTGCTGGTGTCATTGCATGCGCTTTGTGAGTCTGAAGAGGACTTTATAGATTGCAATGGGACATATGGGCTAATATCAGACCTATGACCTTGGACTGGGCTGGGTCAGGATGTGTTTCTCAACGTTCAATTGCCCTTGTATATAAATATACATATGTGTGTTTATGGATTTGTTTCTTTAGTCTCCCTGGACTAACACACCATCTCACTCCCACTAGGATGGGTAGCAACTTTCTAAAGGTAAAGAGTAGTGAGTCATAAATGTCGGTGATGATGCAGTCAGGGGAAGCACTGACTCCTTGTTGGTAGCTCTGTGGAGTGAGCATTGGGCCATAACCTCAAGGTTGGCGGCTCAATCCCACCAGCCACGGTGAGGGAGAAAGATGAGGCTGCCGACCTCTGTGAAGAGGTACTGTCTTAGAACTCCTCTCTGGGCTGCGAGGACTTGGAATCAACCGGATGGCAGAGTTTGATTGCCAATTGCTGGTGACAGTGCGAAACAGTCAAGCCACTGTGGGAGCACGTGTGGTGTGGTGGCTCCTTAGGAAACGAAAAATAGAACGGCTGTGATGCCTTCCCAGGTCTAGACCCAAAACCGGATGGCAGAGACCCACACCCCCACGTGGATTGCAGCACGGTTCACACTGGTCCACAGGTGGGAACAGCTTCAATGCCCCTCAGTGGGTGACAGGACAAACAAAGTGAGAGGCACAGATGGAATAGATGGTGACTCAGCCAGTAAGAAAGGAAGTCTTAAAGCATGCCACAGAATGGAGGGAACTTGAAGACACAGGCTGGATGACATAAGTCCATCACAGGAGGACAAGGAGCTACAGCGTCACTTATGGGAAAGAAAAGAGCAGGTGAATGGATTGAGATCAAAGCTTTTCATGGTTTTCCACGGGTCCCCAGGGTGGGGGGGCTTGGAGGGGCAAAGAGGAGGTTGTTGCTTATGAAGTACCGTTGAGAGGGAGGGGGAAATCTCAAGGATTAAGGATAGGATTAACCAACGAATTGCCGTGGGAGATGCCAGCAAGTTGTTTATCTGTAAAAAAAATAGGAATAGGCCAAAATAGTAGGACAAATTTATTTACAACCATGACCAAAGGGGGTGGGGGCAGTGACTGTTGAAGCTGTAACCAAACTTCTCATGGGATTTTGGCTCCTTGGCTTCACGTGTCATTCCCAGTTGATTGACATCTTGCGGAGTGCTTCTGCCCAGCCTTCTGCTCATTGATTTGTGTCCGGAGATTTAAAAGCTTGAAAGCTGCCACAAATTCTGCCAGGGAGTTGGGCGATTGTGGTGCCATTTCCTCTGCCATCCCCCTTGCAGAGAGACCATCACTAGTGAAATCTGTTACCAGAGCATCTTGGTGCTCATCGTGTGAGCCTGAGGTGATCTGGTTGTGTTATGTTCTTACTCTGAGTAAAAGTGGATAGGTTATTGAGCTGTGCATTGGATATTTGTTTATTTATTCTTTCTTTTTTTTGGGGGGGGGGAGCATCATTACTCTCCGGTGGTGGGAGAAGGAGGCCCAGCCCCACTGCTGGAATTGAACCTCCGTCCCAGTGGGCCGCAGTCCCGCGCACAACCAGTACACCACTGGGGCTCAGCCCGCATTGGATATTTGTTGTGCAGAATTTTCCAGGCCTTTTAAAATGTGGACATGTTCCCTCCTGTTTTATTTCCTGATTATGTATTTCCCCAATGGATGGGTTATGAAATAGTGGTGTTCAGATAAACTAAATGCTGTTCCATAAATGCTGTTCTGCTTAGTCTCATGATAGAAAAGATTTGCTTTAGTTTGCGGTGTGTTAGTTTGAGCTTTGAGGGTGGATATTATTGAGAGTAAGTTAGTGTTTACCTTCTCCCCCCTCCCAGAACAATACAGAATTTTCAATTCAATTAGATTCCTAAGTGACAATTCATTTGAATTTCAGTCAAGCGTAGATTGGTTCGATTTCTTCCCTTCGATTTATTTTGAGTCACAACTTTTGGAAGGTTTTATTTCATATGTGAAGATTTTTTTTTAATATGTAAGCTTTTCTAATTCACAAAAGAGGTAAAAATCAGTTGGGCTTATTGGAATTAAGAACAATTTTATTCTCTAAGTTCTTTTGATGTCTTTGTTTCAGTGAAAATGTATGTAGCACATTAATTTTCCATCTAACGATTTCTATATTATTTGTTCAGTGACATTGGTTGGTTGCTTTTAAACAGGTGTCAACATTCTCATTTCTGTTCTGGTCATTCCATTCCTAGTAAACTAGTTTTTCTGCCCCTTCTCATCTTTGCTGTAAAGTAATAAGTTGTTGACTGGGCTCAAAGATGATTTTTCAAAGGAACACAGTACTCAGGTGTTTATTTTATGACTCAGCCTGTCGATTTAAAATGACCAGATTTTAAGTGGGACACCATTGACCAGTGGGGGGAATGGGGTTCTTGATTTAAAATTTGGTCTATATGGAGTAACACAATTTTCATAGAATGCAAAAGTAGTATTGTAATATATTTATTTTAATTTTAAAATGCCGCAGGATGTCATTAAATTGTTAAAAAGCAGGACATCTGATCAACTTATGTTGATTAGCTAAAAGGGGGCCATAGAGGAATAGTTTTGATTCAAGGTTTAAAGAAGGAATGGGAAATTTTTCTGTTAAGGGTCATCTGGATTTTTTCCCCCTGCATCACTGCCCTGGTGGGAAGCAAGCCCAGCCTTGCTCCTGGAGAGCTGCTGCTGGATTTGAACCACCAACCCTGTGGGCCCTAGTCCCGCACACAACCACTGCACCACCAGGGCTCAACTGCCATTTGGATATTATAACATAATTTGCCATATGAAATTATCAACAGAAAATTAACCTGCTATATTTGGTCATATACTTCATTCCTCACCCCTAAAGTGATGTCTGGAACTGCTATGGTTTGGTGTGGCGAGTCATGCTATCTGATACACATGATTTCTCAGGCCTCATATGACCCCTATGCTGGACGTTCCCCACCCCTGTGCTAAAGTGTACTTGTGGGCAATTGTCTTCAGGGAGTCCTCTTGTCTCCATGAGTTTTATAATCTGTACTATTTAAGAATTTGGATTCACTTCCTCATTGTCCTCTCATTCTATCAAGCCCATCTCTTGTGACCCTGCCTGAAAGGGCTGATGGGTAGGAGAGGAAGTGAAGCACCATCCGGTTCTTTTGATCTTAGGGTGCTGAAGCCATTCTTTGTGTGGACTAGTTTGATTTCTCTTTTGTCTCCAGACAAGTAGGGACAAATATACGAATCTTAGATGGCCATAAGCTTCTAAACCGCAGTCAATACTCAACCAATCTCTAGGAACAATCTAGAACATAAACTCTATAAACTATCCTGTGCCTACTGACCCAATTGTAACAGGTCCTTCCAACCCAGACAACCAAACCCATGAGCTGTTTGGTTATGTCTAAGCAACAGCTGTTGCTTTATACTGTGTGTACTTAATATGCATGAATAGATATATGAATATGCATGTGTACATATTGTTGGGAACTATCAAGTTGATTTCCATTCATGGTGACTCATGTGGCAATGTAGGGTGGCCCCCTAGAATTCTCTTGACTGTAACTTTTTTACTGTACTTTTTATATAAGTCGATTGCCAAATCCATCCCATGGAACCAATTAGAAGGTTCCAACTACTAACTTTGGGTTGGCATCTGAGTCCTGAGCTGTTTTTACATACATAATCACATCAAACTACCAACCTTTCAATGTCCAATGCTTAACCCTTGGTGCTACCAGTACCTCTCCGTAAACATGAGTGCATTTATAACCACATAATTTTGTAGCCTTTCAAGTTTCAGTTGTAATTTTTTTTTAAAAAAACGCACAATTTTACTTATTTACTTTTAAGTTTAAATACTTGAGGGGGACAGCATCACACGGATTCTGTGTCCAACAGCCTTAGCAGGCAGGTTGCTCCAGAATGTGGCCGGTCTCCTGCCACCGTTTCCATGGGCACGAGTTAGCTCTCCCCAGGTGACTGGTGTGGTTAGGTTCACCGCCACGAGCCTCTTTGCTTTTGTACACATGAGCACATCTCTGGCCTATGAAAATTCTGTTTCATCTCAGGGGTAAACACCTTCAATTTCTAAGCGCTGTGTGCTCCCTCTGGTCCTGTGGACCCCATTTATAGCCAGCAGACATGGCTTTGCGTCGCAGACTTCTAGACATATTTGCCCTTTAGAAGTCCCGTGCACAGCGGGCCTCCCCAGTCTCTAATATGGTGGGAAAAGCCAGTTGTAATTTTTAATTGGAAGTTACATGTAGACCTCTTACTTTGTACATACTAACGGGCTTCAAAAAGTTCATTGAAAAAAATAGAATTATTCCATTGACGCCTGCTCTGTCTAGTTGATGCTTATTCTGTGTCTTATACAGTCACAGTGAACACTGAATTCGCCAAAAAAAAAAAAAAATCAAAAGCTGCCATTCAAGGCACAGTCCTTGGTCTCCATTCACCTGGAGTGACAGAAGAAGGAGGAGGGTCAGGGACCCACGGAGGAGATGTACCGTGTAAACAACTGCCTTGTTTGCCATCAGACTGGAAGAACCGGGTGGTGCCCGGCTACTCTTCCTGCCACTTTGATCAGAGTCCATAGAAGACTCCTGATCAAAAGGGGGCAGTGTAGAACAGAATTCCCACGATTGTCCTGAGATCGTCTTTACATCTTAAACCGTAACTATCCCTCAGAGTCTTCTTACATCTGAACGATAGCTTAACCAGGGCAAACGGGGTGCTTCGAGCACTGTTCTCTTAGACGCTCTCTCTATGGGATCCAGGAGGCAGAAAGAGCAACTCAACAGGTGAGACGGGACCTGTCGAGGGCAGTGAGCATGTTAACGGTGTGAAAAAATCCAGGAAAGAAGGAGAAGAATGGTTTCTAAGAATGGAATCACTGAAGGATGTAGGTAGTAGTCTGGATGTGTGCGTGTGTGTGTGTGTGTTGCTATGTGTCTGATCAACAGCAGCAACATAATAAATGACATTTGAAATAGTATGTTTCCCATCCTGTTGCTGGGATTACCTGCTGTTGGGAAACCAAGAGTAGTTCTATCCTGAGGTCTCCAGCCAGCTGGGTTGTCTCCCAATCGCGCCTTCAGATGATATGGTTCCATCTGACACTGTGATTCCCGAGAAAACCTGTGCCTGAAGTAGCCAACCAAACCAAACCCACTGCCTTGAGTTGATGCTGACTTCGCGATCCTGCAAGACAGAGTAGAACTAACTGCCTCTCTGAGTTTATGAGACCGTTACATTTTACAGGAGTAGAAATCCCCATTTTTCTCCCATATCCAGTTAAGCTGCCCCTAAATGCCTAGTGTTTGTGTGCGCATGTGCACGCACACACATGCACACACAGGGATAATGTCTGCTGTTTTAAGCCAGGGTGCTTTGCTATGCTGACAGACAGAATGAATATCGTCACCTAGCACGGTTTCTGGTAGATTGCAGGTGTTGGGTTTATATTGACCCATAAATAAGTCGGTTACTCAATAAATGCAATAGAAGGGCACACTATAAAACCAAACGTTTGTAAGAAGTACGTACAGTACAATATTTACACCAATGTGTGTACAATTAGAAATCCAGAAGCACAGAAGACCACAATTGAGACTTACCCCCTCACCGTTCTTAGACAAGAAGCCCTGGCAAGAATTCTTACAAGCCAAGAGCTGCTAAGCTTCTGAGAGTCTTCATTTCTGACTTCAGATATTCTCTTGAGCTATCGCTCTATGATTCTGAGAGATTTTAGTCTCTTGTTTCAGCGAATTTGCAATTCTAAGACTTGATGGTTCTGCGACTCTGTGATGTCGTGATTGGTTCATGAACATGTGGCTTTGCTCAGCCAATTCCTCTGCTGGGCACGGAACTAGGAACCCTGCCTCCGCCCTCCAGCGGCTGGTGAATGGGGGCAGCCAGGTGGGCACTGGCACCCACAGAGAGCACTGAGAGTGGGCAGCATGGGGCAGTGGGCTGGGAAGGCCGCGGGAAGAGAGACGTCCAAGAGGAGGCAATGAACTGGAGGCGTCACTGGCCTGGCCTGCATTCCTAGCAAAGGGAACAGCAAGCGCAAAAGTCCAGGGGTGAGCATGTAGCGCCGCTGGGAGCTGGGACAGAGTGCGAGGCTGGGGTGGGGGTGGAGGCAGAGATGAGGATGTGATCAGATGACAGAGGGCCTAGTAAACTGTGTCACGAAATTTGAACTTTATCCCTAGGGCAAAAGGGAGCTAGAGAAGGGTTTTAAGAGAAGGAGAGGCCCAGTCTACTGAGTGTTTTCAAAAGATGCCTCTGGCTGCTGACTGGAGACCGCCAGGGAGAGTGGGGGCATTGGAAGGAAGAGACCAGAAGGGAGGCTGGAGCCAGACTCTAGGTGAGAGAAGAGGATCTCAATGGACAGGAAGTGACTCCCCATCTCAGGAGAGGTTTGCTTCCGTGGTGTGAGGAAGTGGGGTGAGTGGCAGGTTGGGGGAACCTGGGGGCATGGGTTAGGGGGAGGAGCTGCATGTCCCAGGACTGATGGATTTCCTGATTCTAAGATTCCAGGATTGTGCGGTCCACATTCCATGAATCTCCAACACAAAGGCTGTTGGTACCCTGATACATGTCCAGCCCTCCATGCTGGCTATTCCTCCCTCCTTCCAGAGCCTGGTTTTCTGTTTGCACAGTGGGCTCATCAACAGCACCCCGTCCCTTGCAGGGTGACTGAGGGGGTGCGCTGCTGAGTAGCCAGTCCCTGGCGCAGTCGGGCCTGGAGAGGTGTCTGCCAAGCTGATATCTTTGGTCTTAAGAGACCACACTGCAGAGAGCCCCTGTCTTGGCCTGGAGCTGGTGACCCCTCTGTTGGTTTGTCGGCTGGTGACCCAGACACCTAGGTGTGTTTGTGGAAAATAGCACCTTGGGCAAGCGCTGAAACCGCACCCCTATGCAAACATCGGACACCCATCTTTTAGAGAGCCTCGCTGCCTATCTGCTCAAAAGTCCAAGGCATGCTGGTTAATCTCTTACTTAATGAATCTCTTTCTGACAGAGCCCCTCCCTTGCTTACCCTGAGGAAAATAAGCCCAGGAGGTGCTCACGGGGCGGGGTGGGAGTGGTGGTGGGTGGTGGTCTTTTTTATCCTCTGTTTCTTCTCTTTCCATACCCAGCAAAGAAGTCCCATGCGTTCCCAGATTGGGGTATGGAATCTGACATCTGACATCCAAAGCCCTGCCCAGGGACCAGCAGAACACTTTAGATATAGCTCTGCCCCCCTGGCCCCAAAGTGCAGAATGTTGAAGCACAGGACAATGAAAGGGGGGCGAGGGTGAGGCGGGGATCCGAGATGAGGGGGAATGGTCTGGCAACCTGAGACACTGCCCTCAACTGAGAACATCCCCACCCCAAGGAGAGTGCAGAAGGGCAGCTGGAGCCTCCGCGGGAGACCAAGTGCAGTCTCTTTCTCCACAGCTCCTCACCTCCCAGGGGATCGCCCCACTAAATTTAGGGCCCCCACGCTAGACCTGGGCTGGAGAGCCAGAAACCCATTCCTCTGCCTGGCCCCTCTCTGTTCCTGTCCCTTTGAACCCCAAGTTAACCCAAGGTAAGAGTTAAGTCTGGCCGGATCATCACTGGGGGGAGCGGGAGAAGAAGGAAGATCTCACAGTCTGCCCTTGGCCCGGGAAGCCTCAGCTACAAAAGCTAGGTTCTCCATGCCGAATGCTCTCTCACGGGGTGGGGGCGGGGGGCAGAACAGCAAGGGCTCCCAGAAGCTTGTCAGTAGTCCCCCCCCTTCAAGCAGGCTGGGCGTGACGTGCCACACCTGTCCTGGCTCGGAGTGTCCCTGCCCCCTCTGCCTCCAGTGGGCGAACTGCTGTGAGACTGGGCACCTCTGCAGGGGGGCAGGACCCCCAGGTGGCCCCTCCTGGTCTTCAACTGTCTCTGGAGCTTCAGACACCTGCCAGGGGGATGTCCTGCCGCTCTGAGCCCAGCCAGGTCCCGCTCGGTTGGTTGGCTCCAACCCACTCCAATCCCGTCCACCTGTAGGGTCTACCACAGGTTTCCAGACTGATGTGGCCTGCCTCTCCCTTTTCAGAGCACACACTCCCACGTGACTCGGTGCCCCTGGGCACTGGGAAACATTTGCACTTCCAGCCCACCCAGGGACAAAAGTAGCTATCTGCTTTTGCAACACACCCCTTCCCCCAGATCCTTCCTAGTCCACGCCCCCCCATCCTTCCAGTGCCTCCCAGACGAGGATGTTGCCAACTTTGGGAGACACTAGACCTACTACAGGCTCGCCCTTGGGAGACAACTGTTCTGACATCAGAAAAGAGCGACCTTTGAGACAGAGGCCAGTCCGGGTATAGATCAACCAGCAAGCAGGGCTCAGGGCCGTGGAGAGGCAGTGATGTTCACGGCAGATTTACTCATTCGTAAGGAGTCCTTTCACCTGGGGGTCACCACAGGGACCCTGGGGGCACTGGGGGCTTGGCACTGGGCTGCAGCCACAACACTAACGGGTCCATGCGTCTTGGAAACCGTCAGGAGCATTCTACTCAGTCCTATTGGCTGCTATGAGTTAGCCCTGAGTTTTGCCTTTTTGGTTTTCACTGCGTCAAAGCTTCCCTTGCTTATTGGGTAGGCCGGCCCTGGAGCGCACCTGCAGCATTCCTCCTACCTGGCGGGCAAGGCTCCGTTCATGTCTGCTCTTGGTTTGCTGTTTGAGTCTTGCCAGTGGAAACACTTCGATTCAGTTCAGCCCACAAAGCATCCATCAGCCCACATGACCAGGGGCCCAGTCCACGGAGATGATAGATTCTTTGGTGACTCTCTCCTTGCTCAGAGGAAGAAATGGGTCACAGAGGGTAGAGGGCCCAAAGTCACCCAGGGAGGCCCAGGTTCTCAGCCCATTTCCTTGGCAATAGTGTTAGAGGCTCAACAAGCATCATGGAAGGTGGAAGGGAAGTCCCAGAAAGATCGACAGTCTCGGAAACCCCGCAGGACAGGTCCACCCTGTCCTATAGGTCACAGGAGTCGGAATTGACTTAATGGCAGTGAATCTGGTGTTTGGTTTGCAGGACTATTTGCAGAAGGAGGCAAAAGTCAGGCTTGGAACCAGCTCCTCCTGGTTCTGTCTGCTGAGAATTTGCCTCTACACCTCAGAGAGACCGAAACAGAAGACACATGTCAAAAGCATCTCTAGGTGATTTCTTTTTTACCAGTTTTACTGGCATGTCATTCATATACCAGTCAATGAGACAGTTCAATCATAGTAAGAAGAGTGGTCCAATCATCGCCACGATGGACTTCAGAGCCTGTTCTCCTTTCCCGTACTCAGTGTTGCTCACTCCCCACATCCCCCAACCCTCAGGCGAGTCTTCTGTCCACAGCTCACAACACCAAACTCACTGCCACCCCAGCCATTCTGGCTCGTAGTCACCCTGCAGGACAGGATAGAACCACCGTATTTTTCGGACCATAAGACACATCTGACCATAAGACGCATCCAGTTTTTAGAGCAGGAAAAGAAGGGAAAAAAATATTCTGAATCAGATAGTACCAGTATACTAAAATATTTATTAAAATAAAGCAAAATATGGTAACACTTAACAGTGTAAAGTCATCATGTTGCAAACCAGCATCACTTTCACTAACACATGAGGGGAAGCGTGCGCTGGGCCCATCCTGGGACCTGACTGACATGGAGACTCCAGGAGGCGGGACTTCCCCCGAACACACAGCCATCCACAGCCTGCAGACAGCAGCGGACAGTCGGCGGGTACATGGGATCCTAAACACATGTTCTGGGGGACCACGCCTTCGGACCATGAGATGCACCCTTGTTTTCCACCCACTTTGGGGGGGAAATGAGTCTTATGGTCTGACAGATACAGTAACTGCTCCTGTGGGTTTCTGAGACGATGCCACTTTGTGGGAGGAGAAAGCCCCGCCTTTCTCCCAAGGACCAGCTGGCAGTTTCGAACTGCTGACTTCACAGTTAGCAGCCCAACTCAGAACCACTATGCCACCAGAACGCCTCAGTGGACCACTGGTACCCAGGCTTGCTGATGTGTAAACAGGAAGAACCACCAGAGGGTCTTCTTGCCAGGTAAACAAGGACCAACTTCTCTGGGATGAGAAGACAAGTTCTCAGCAGAGGTCAAAGCAGAATGAATGGGTTCAAAGCTTTGGATTAAAGACACTGAGCAAAGGGTGACCTCAGGGAAAGAGAACTGGGTGGCCAGGTAACAGGGGTGGGGGAAAGACCAACTTTTTGATTGGTGCCCTTTTGTACCTTCTGCATGTTTTTTCCGAGCAAATGCACCTGCCAAGGCAATCAGTCAGACAAACAATCACAACAAAATAAACAATAAAATGAGCCAGGTCCTTTTGTAATCCTTGTCTTGGTCAATGTTATTCCAGCCCCGGTTAAAACACCCTTTCCCTAGTTTGTTTGTTTTGATTTTTTCCCCAATTGCTGTTCCTCTTTGTTTCCAAAGATCAAATTACAATCACTGATGATTATCAATGCATCTTGATTGCTTACTTAATCAACTTCTGATGGAAGAAGCGGATAGGATTCTTTGATTTCTTCATCGCTAGCTTTAGTGGCTAGCAGCAGAACATTGTCAGCTCAGCAGATCTTAAGCTGAAAGAACTCAAGAAAGAAATTCAAGGTTTGAGTTTCAGTGTTGAAAGAGTCTATGGGAGAAATATTGAACAATGCTGGAAGCATTAAAAGAAAATGGAAAGAACATACAGTCGCTGAACCCAAAAGAACTAGTCAATATCCAACCACTACAAGAGGTGATATCTGATCAAGACCCAGTGGTACTGTGGTAGTTACATAATCTGGTGTCAATTTGAGGATTAGGTGTGTAGGAGTGGAATCTAGCCTGTCAATCAGGATATAGCTAAGGAGGCCTCTGTGTGGGCATGGCCTTCTCCTGAGGTTTCTGGGAACTCTGGTATTACTCCCTGGAGGCAGGAGGCGCGCACACACACACACACACACACACTCTCTCTCTCTCTCTCTCTCTCTCTCTCTCTCTCTCTCTCTCTCTGCTCACTCCCTGAAAGACACTACAGCAGACAAGACACATAGAACTGCTGGAAAAGTCATGTAGAGATCCCTGGCAGTGCTAAGATGCTTACAACCTCTTGTGCTCCTGTATCCACAAGACTTCCCACCCACTGGTCTGTGATCTTCCTGCATTTGGCGTCACTGCATGTGTTTCGTGAGTCAGGAAAGGACTTTATAGATTGGTATTGGGCATCTGTCAGTTTGGCTAATATCAGACTTATGGACTTGATCTGGACTGGGCTGGGGTGTTTTCTTAATATTCAACTGCTCTTGTATTTAAAGCTCTTTCCTATACATAGATGAGTGTTTATGAATTTCTCAAGTTTACCCAGACGAACACAGTACTGAAGGAAGAAGTTCAAACAGCACTAAAGGCATTAGCCAAAAATTGGGGCTCTAGGAGTTGATAGAATTCCCATTGAATGTTGCAACAAGCTGATGAGACATAGAAACACTCACTCATCTATGCCAAGAAACTTGGAAGACAGCCACGTGGCCAACTGACTGGAAGAGACCTACTTTTGTACATTTGTATCCATTCCAAATAAAGGTGACCCAAGAAATTATAGAATATCATTAACGTCGCGTGCACGTGGAATTCTGCTGAAGATCATCCAACAGCAGTTACAGGAGTACATGCCGGGGAGCTTCCGGGATTCAGGCCAGATTCAGAAGAGAGTGTAGAACCATGGGTCTCACTGCTGCTCTCAGGTGGATCTTGGCTGCAAGCAGAGAATATCCGAAAGATGTTTCCTTGTATTTTATTGACTATGGCAAGGCCTTCAACTGTGTGGATCATAACAAACTATGAGAAGAATGGGGATTCCAGAATACTTCCTTATGCTCATGTAAAACCTGTACATGGATCAAGAGGAACAAAATAAGGGGATGTAGCAGGGCTTAAAATCAAAGGTGGTGTGTTAGGATTGTGTACTCTTGGCATACTTATTCAGTCTACACACTGAGAAAATCATCAAGGACGCTGGATTATATGAAGAAGAATGTGGTATTAGGATCGGAAGAAGGCATATTAACAACCTACGATAGTCAGATAATACAACCTTGCTTGCTAAAGAGGACTCTGTAGGACTGGAAGATTCAGGGGAGGACTTGAAGCACTTGCTGATAAAGGTCAAGGATTGTAGCCTGCAGTAAGTATTACAACTCAGTGTAAAGAAAACCA
>PVJH01041698.1:0-14798 GCA_004026705.1 Nesogale talazaci | reverse complement strand
ATTCCCGCATGGGATGATCAAGGGCTGGCCATCTCCTGAGAAGGGAGCCTGGGGCTGGCTGTGAGCCTTAGATTGTGCATTCTGGATGATCTTCAAAGACAAGAGGTTTCTCTGAGTAGATCGAATGATTGGCACTAGGCTGCTCACCTCAACGCCGGCAGTTGAAGGAGGCCGGCCTGGGGACCCACTTCTGTAGCAGTAGAGCCATCAGATACCCTGGGAGCACAGTCCTACTCTGACACACATGGAGAAGTGTCTTTTGAGGGGGTGGTGAGGAGAACGAGTGCTGGTGAAGATGCCGGGGCCAACGGCAGCCATCTCTTGGCACTTTCATTATGCCCACTGACTGGAGACACAGGCCTGCTGCCTCTCCCCTCTCTCTCTTCAGCACCCCCTCTCTCCTCCTGAGCACTGGAGGGATTTAGCTGTGCTCCTTTACACCCATGTCTGGTGCCCACCTTGGCTTCCCATGAACCCTGCTGGAGGGAGCCCTGGGACTCTTCGTGGATGGCAGGAGAGCTGGCCCTGCAAGGGACCTGTCGCCTGGTCACCCCACTGGGCAGCTACTGCACCTGCCCACATTGCTTAGTGACTGCAAAGTGAGCTGGCAGGACCTGTCTTCTGCCCCCCCCCCCCCATTGGAAACTCCCCTGCGTGTGCGGTCGGGCGGCAGAGCTGCCCCTGCCACGTGGGCGCAGTCCGCAGCTGTCGGGGAGCCTGGGTCTGAT
Organism: Nesogale talazaci; assembly: GCA_004026705.1. Classification (NCBI taxonomy): domain Eukaryota; kingdom Metazoa; phylum Chordata; class Mammalia; order Afrosoricida; family Tenrecidae; genus Nesogale; species Nesogale talazaci. Next base: position 14,070 of record PVJH01041698.1, on the reverse strand, counting down.
GGATCCAAGAGGATTGGGGCAGGGCGGTCTTGAGTGTCGGCGTCCAGGGCAGAAATGGAAAGTGCCTTTGAGATGTGTGTCCTTCACATGACCTTGCGTGGCAGGTTTTCTGGAGCCGATTTCCACACAGCATCTGCTGCAAGAGTTGTCCAAAGCCACAGCCCTTATGAGCAGGGCTGCCCACTGCAAAGCCACGGATTCTGAATCACAGGCCCCTTCGCAAGCATATGGTCTCCGAACCGCACAGGGGCGGTTCTGCCCTCCCCTATGCCGTCCTTGTGAGTGGGCTTCGCCCCCAAAGCTGTGAGAGTGAGCGATGCGCTGGAAAGAAAGCACGGTGGTTAAGGGCCCAGACTCCCACCGCGTCACCTTGGGTTTGAACCCTCTCGCGCATCTGCAGATTTGCGCGCTGGGGACGCCTGGGTAAAGTAAAGATCATCATCAGATCTACCGCCTAGAGTTTAAGTGAGATCACAAAAGCGATTAGAACAGTTCCTGACACTTAGTAAGAGCGTTGTGTCAGCTTTTCATTGTGGCTCGCTCATCCGCAGGCCAGCAGAGCCCCCACTCACAGAATGACTGCTACATGCAAGACCGGGCTTCGCACCAGCACTCATGTGCTCCGGGAACCACCCTCGGAAGTGGGTGTTATCCGTCCTCCACTTCAGTTAAGGAAACTGACATTCAGAGAGGTCAAGTGACCCGCTCCAAGTTCAACAGCCAAGTCATTGGTGGCATCAGGATCCAGAGCCAAGTTTGTCTAACTCCAGAGTCTGTGCTGTCCCTGCCATCCCACTGTCCAGATTAACAATTGTATTACCAAGGGCAGGGCAGGATGCCAGGCACCTTACCTGCCATTTCTCATTTAATCTTCATGGTAATTCTGTGAGGTTAAGACTCCTGATGGTCCCATTTGACAGACGGAGAAACCAAGGTCCTGAGATGTTAAAGCAATCTCCCCAAGTATTGACAGCACAGAATCAAAACGAAGTCAGACGCACTGCCTGGAAGAGGATCCCAGCACACAGTGATCCCTAGGACCGAGTAGAGACTGCTCCCTCCAGGTTCCCAGGCTATAGATCTTTATGGGGGCAGACAGCCTTGTCTTTCTCCTGAGGAGCAGTGGTGAGTTCAAACCAAGGACCTTTCAGCCAGCAGCTGACACACCCCACTGAGTGCGCGCACACACAAACTGTCCTCCTTACAGCCGTTCTCAACCTGTGATCCAACATCCCTTTCACTGGGGTCACCCGAGTCATCACAGTAGCAAAATAACAGTTATGAAGAAGCAATGAAAATAATTGTATGGTTGAGGGGTCATCACCACATGAGGAACTGTATTAAAGGGCCACGGCATTGGAAAGGTGGAGAATCACTGCTTCACAGGGAGGCCGGGGTTACTCTGAGGTCCGGGCTAATGAATCTCTGTTGAGCTCGGTTGCCAAACACCCGGGGGCTTGATGCAGCTGTGAGCCTGGGAGTGTAATTGGTGTTCTTGACTCCTAGTACCCACCGCCCTCACCCATGGTACTACCATTGCCCAATCAACCCCGCTTGTTGGGCCATAATTGGGGGCAATTTCAGCTTATGTTGTTTCCTCTTCTCACAGTCTCTGAACGGCACAGATTTGGCCAGATCCAGACAAATGTCTCGGTCTGTCTTGGGGTCAGGTGCTCTGTGCGTGCTCTGAGGATATGAAGGAATCATGAAGCTCCGGCAGGCAGAGGCCTCCTTGCAAAGCCTCAACCAATCCATTCCAGGCTGCATTTCTTGCCCAAACGTCCACAGGTACATGACAGCAACCTCCCAATGCCATTTTCAGCATCAGCTCCTGAGAGGGTGACTTTTTGGTCCAGTGCAACAGTAGAGAGCGCACATTCGCCAGTCTGTCACAGGGTCGCAGGACTTCATGTCAGAGTTCCCAGAAGCCTCCGGTCGATACGAGGGACTTTCAAACGCACGTGTGGGAATTCTGTTGTTTTTCAACTCCTTTCTTCCAAGACGTTTTTTTCAGCCCCCTCTTCAAGACGTGTTTTCCTAAAGCAGGGTGCCTGTTGATTTTAGGAAGTTCTCCAAGGTACTAATGAGACTCAGAAAAGCAGCTTCTGGACCCTGAGTCAGGATTTCAAACTCACAGAATGGACACTTCGACCCCAAAGCCCAAATCCTCCTTTTTTGTGTACTGATTTTGGTGAAAGCCGTTGCAGCCAATGAGTCGCTGTTTCCACATCGTCTCTGTGTACAAGTCCATGACGCTGATGAAAGCCCTTCCAGTGATTCTGCACTCAACTCTCCTTGTCCAAATGATTCTCTTAAACTCACTGCCCACTGAACTTCCCATCCGCTAATCAATTTGAGCCCACGTAGAGAATTCCTTAAAGGAGCGCAGTGTACGAGATGAGATAAGCTACTCTTCAGTCTCCAAAATACCTTGGGGTTCATTTTGGTTTGGGATTTTGCATGGATCACACTTTAATGGAAATGACAATATTGCCCCAAAGTGCAGGAATGGGATTTTTTTCTTTCGTTAGTGATTTATGGTTTTATGCCTGGTCTCTGCATGAGTTGGGTGTGAGTAAGTGCTGAGCGTGTGTTTAAGAGAGAAAACTAACGATGTCAGGTTACTGGTCTCGAAGGAGGAGGGAACTGCCTGCGTCCATGAAGACTGCAGTGTTGGGAATCCTGTAAGCGGTTCTCCTCACTCATGACACCTGCATTAGACACCTTATTAACTCCCTGCTGCCCATGGGGAAATGGGCTCTGAGAGATGAATGGAAGCAGACACTCAACTAACTCACTGCCATCGAGTCGATGCGGACTCGTAATAAGCCTATAAATAGGGTCGAACTGTCCCAGTGGACTTCAGAGATGGTAACTCTTTCCAGACGTAGAAGTCCTCGTCTTTGCCCTAAGGTGATTTCAAACTGCTGCATATATCCACGACACCACCAGTTGACCCAAAGTCTATCTAAGTCCCAGAATGCCTTACATAAATTCATACATCAGAATGTAAGTATTGGGAGTGGGAGGATGAGGTAGAGGAGGATTAGCCAGGAGCCAACATGGAGAAACAGGAGCATTCATCCTGCAGGTGAGGAAAAGAGCCATTCAGCTCTTGGAGAGCTAAGAGCTTTTCATTTACAATCCTGCCAGACACTGAGAAAGAGTTCGTGTCAAAAGCAAAGAAAAAAAAATTCACTGCCGTCTGTGTGATGAGGAGCTCACAAGTACCAATTAACCTTCTACCCGGTTTCCCAAGTCTTTCATCTTCAAACCTCAGTCGAAGTAAGGTGCCCATAAACCAGAACCAACACCAGTGCTGTCTAGTTGATTTCAACTCATGGTGACCCGTGTGTTACGTAATAGAACTGCCTGAAGAGTTTTCGGAGCCGTCGACGTTGGCATGAAAGCAGATCTGCAGAACTTTCTTCCACGGTGCCCTGGGGTACGTGTGAGCCACCAGCCTTGTAGTTAGTAGCTGAGGACTTAATGGCTGGACCAACAGGGCTCCTGAGAAAGTACTACTTTCCTTACAGAGAGGTTGCAGGGAGGAGATGAGCCAGTGAAGGTACAGTGTAGTAACAATGAAATATGCAACTTTCCTCTAGTTCTCAAAGGCTTCCTCCCACCCACTATCATAATCCCAGTTCTACCAGACAAATCCAGCTAGAACAGGGGATGTACACTGGAGCTGGAAATATAGGGAATTTAGGATAGATGTTCCCTCAGGACTAGTGGTGGAAGTGGTGATGCTGGGAGGGTTGAGGGATGGTGGAATAGAAAGGGGGAACCAACTTCAGGGATCTACATATAACCTCCTCTCTGGGGCATGAACAACAGGGAAGTGAGTGAAGGGACACATTGGACAGGGTACGATATGAAAAAGTAGTAACAATTTGAAAATTATTAAGGGTTCATGGGGGGAGGGAAGGGAAATATGGGGAGCTGGTGCTGGGGGCCTAAGTGGAGGGAGGATGTTTTGAGAGTGATGACAGCAACAAATGTGCGAATGTGGCCTGCGTACAATTGATGTGTGTATGGATCGTGAGCGGTAGTGTATGAGTCCCCAGTAAAATGATTCATCAAAAACAATAAATAAATAAATAAGGGAGGGGGAAAGAGGAGCTTATACGAAGGACTCAAGTAGAAAATATTTGGAAATGAAGATGGCAACATGTGTACAAATGTGCTTGATACAAATGATGTATTGAATGTTATAAGAGCTGTAAGGGCCCTCAATAAAATAATGGGGGGGGTGGGTGGAAAGCACTACTTTCCACTAACAGATCGCCTTCATCTTCGCATCCGTAGCAGCCAGTTGGACTCTCAGAGGACCGTCTTTGTTGCCATCCCCCTCCAGGATACTGCCTCTCCTCCCTGCCTCAAGGTCACTTCAAAGTCATTCTTGTCATTACTCTTTGGTCACTTCATGAGTGAGAAATTCCAAATCGCCCCTTTGGCACAAACTTTTGACTCTCTGGCTTTTCTCCAGCTTTGTTTTCTCCTCACAAACCCCCACCATGATTCTGCCCACAACCTCCACACCTGCCACCCTGCAGCTCCTGGCCTCCCTCTCAGCACAGGAGCCGCCCTGGGATCACACCAGGACCCATGAGGCCACCTGCCTTCCCCTCAGACCCCTCTGCCATGCCAGGACTGGAACCCCACCTCTCCAGGTCACAGTCCACCTGCCCCACCCAGCCAGCCTTCAGGGAGATAAGACACCCGCTTCCCTTCCGAAAACAGCCTGTCTCTGAGGGCACCCTTCCCATTTTGACTTCATTTCCTGTACCCGCCGTGTTACTAAGAGGCTTATTTTGATATCACCTTCTATTCTCAGCACCGAAGCACAAGCCTCACATATGCTGCTCAGTCAACACGAGAAGTGCTGCATGTTATTTTAAAAGTCTTTAGGGAGGATAAACAGAAGCGCTGAGGCTGAGCCAGCAGGGTGAGGTGGAAAGTTCGAGAGTGGGAGCCTGGAGACAGACCCTTGGCGGATGTGTTACCCTGGGCAAGTCCCTTTAGCTGCCTGGGCCTTGTCGTCACTGTCTGCAACGCGAGGGGGTGGGAGGAGATCATTTCTCGGGTCTTTTTGCCATCTTTCATTCTGACTTTGTCGTAGGATACTACAGTGTTCATAGTTTCCTGCTCCCCGCCCTGCCTGCCCGCCGCCACCCACTGTATTTGTGCGATTTCCCAGTCCAGCAATGGACTCTCCTTCATGCCCAGAGAATGCATGCAATGCCTGTGCACCAGGAACTCACCGTCTGTATGGAACCTAGCTGGATCTCATTCTGTAGTTTTAGAATGTGATGGCTGTTACAGGAAAAGTACGTTCCAAGTTGGAACACAGTGAAAGGGCCCGGGGGTGGGGGTGGGGGAGGGAGGGATCTATTCTGGATGTGGAGGTTAGACTCCTTCACAGAGAACATTGCCCAGGGGGAATTCCTAAATGGTCAGTTGGATTTTTCCAGGGTTCAGCAGAGACAGAGAGCCCAGAAGAGATATCCCAGGACTGGATCTTCCATACATGGGACCATCGGCCATGCACACTAGTGTCTGGACAGGAGGCTGGAAAAGATAGGCTGGAACCTTCTCTCTGTTTTTGCTCCTTATGTGGCAAAAATCCATTTTAGAATGACTCCAGGGTTTGGGTTTTCTCCGCCCGTCATGCCGTCTTGTCCATTAGTCTGTGTTACCTACTAGGGGGGCTTATGGACTAGGAAGTTCATGGGAAAATGGGAAGGAAAAGATGATGGGGTTTTTCCACGGATTTTTTTGAAAACCCTTTTGTATATTTTACTGAAATGAGGTCCTTTGCTTTATTGTTCCAGTCTCCCGAAGATTTCCAAGCACAGCATTTGTCAGATATGTCCATCTCATGTATAACAGCTTCAACTTACGGGGGAAATGCGGAAGCTCATATTGATCTGTGGCTCGCTTGATATCAGTTTAAAAGACTCGAAATAGGCCCTAGGTTCATGCTTTATGAAAATCGCATAGCTTTGGGAGGGGTTCTTAAATTCTTATGACCATACTCATTACTATAAAGCAAATAGTTTTAAGCACTCTTATTCCGCCTGAGGCAATATTTCAACTCTCATCACAGTTGGATTTTAAATGCAAGTATGACTTTAAGAAAGAACTAATATTGCAAACACCACTGAAAGCCGGGGAAGAAAGCTTAGCCTAAATTATTTTTCAGAATGTGGGTTGCTGAGATGAAAACCATCCAGACCCCTAAGAACAGCTGCTGCTTTTTATCAGTCTGTTTTGGAAGGAACCCCACCCCGAACCCATTGCCACCAACTTGATTCTGGCTCATGGTGATGGACACCCTCTCCAAAAAAACAAATTCCCCGCCCTGTTGATACCGAGCCATGATGGCCCTACAAGACAGAGAACTGGGCCTGGGGGGTTCTGAGATGGTAACTCTCTATGGTGATGGAAAGCCTCATCTTTCTCCAGCAGAGCCAATGGTGGTTTTGAACTGCCAAACTTGCAGTCAGCAGCCCAACTCGGGCTCCTTTGACGATGTTCTAGGACAGAGCAAAACTGCCCTGGAGGGTTCCCAAAAGGATCATCTTTAAGGAAGCAGATTGCTGTGCCTGGTGGGTTTGCAACACAGGACGTCTCGGTTTCCCCTCACACACTTAGCCATCGTGCCACCTGGGCCCCTTAGGAGACCCACAATTTTGCCCTTTTTTTTTTTAAATCAGTTTGGGAGGCAGTGGAGCACAGACACCACAGGACAGGAGTACTGACCGGATGGGTCACCTCCAACCAGGACCAGGACCAGTCTTTGACCATAAAGATCAAAACAGTTCTGACCCGGTCTGGAGTCAGACGACTGACTGGGTGCATGGTTTTAAAGCAGCGGTTCTCAACCTGTGAGTCTCGACACAACCCCTTTAGGGGTGGAACGAAACTTTCAAAGGCATCACCTAAGACCATCAGAAAACACGTATTTCCGATGGTCTTAGGAACGGAGACACCACTCCTCTATCTGTCTCCAGGCGGGTCCATCCACATGCAAATATGCCCACATAAGAGTACCCAGCGTGAAGATGGTTCCCCATGCTTCACCGTGCTTGAAGACAAAATTTCATTGATTTGTCATTAGGAATAGATAGTTCACGATATAGTCTCACATATTGTTTTATGATTAGTCACTATGCTGTAATGATGTTCGATTTGTAACAATGAAACTACATCCTGCCTATCAGATATTTACATGACGATTCAAAACAGTATCAAAAATGACAGTGATGAAGTAGCGACGAAAATAATTTTACAGTTGGGGGTCACCACGAGGAACTGTCTGAAAGGGTCGCAGAATAAGGAGGGCTGAGAATCAGTGTTTTAAAGCAAGCCCATTCAGTTGTCTCTAGCACCCTCTGCTGGGAAATAAAAGTGTCTTCCTTTTTAGAATCCCTCATGTTGAAAGGCAAAGAGCCCAGATGGTGACCTGGGTTACGGGGCTCCTTCCTGACCCACAAGGTCCTAGTTGAAGGCCTCCAGCTGCTCCACAGGGGACAAATGAGGCCATCAGCTTCCGTCAAGACTTCCAACCCTGGAGACCCCGGGCAGCAGCTGGGCGCTGTTCCATCAGTTCACGGAGTCAGGAGCTAGTCCGTGGTAGTGGATTGGTTTTTTGGTTTGGTTTCCTTTTCAGTTTAAAGAACACAGCCTTGGGCGCATAGCTGTGAAAGCATATAACCCAAAGACGGGTCGTTCAAGTCCACCCGCTCCTCCGTAGAGAGATGGAACAGTCCGTGTCTGTCAAGGCTCACGGGCAGTTCTGGGGTCACAGACAGAAGACCTACAGACCACTCCTCCTGGAAGCCCACCACCAGCATGTGGGTCCCCACGCATAATGACACCATCTCTATGGGGTTTCCGAGCCTGTGAATCGCTCTTGGATCAGATAGCCTCATCTCTCAAGGCGATACTGATGGGTTTGAACAGCAGACCTGTGGGTCGCATTCTAAGGCTTATCCGACAGCTCCACGTGCTCTCCTGATTGATCCGTTAATATTACGCGCGTGTGCCCTCGGTTTGAAACGACTTGCAACAAGCGCTCCATCATAATCACCTTCATTTCTTACACGGGCAGCTTTCCCATCATTGAAAAGGCTTCCAGTTTGGCAAGATATGAGCCATATGCTGGTCCTACTGACCTACCCCTTCTTAGAGACACAGGAACAGATGTTGTCGGAGGCCGGGGACTGCCCGGACAGCGCTGGAACCCCTGCAGGGCAGTGCTTCTGGCCCTAGAGGGTTGTGGGATGCTAAGTTGGAATCTGCTTGATGGCAATGTGCTTTTACTTTTTTCAGTTGCAAGTGTGAAAACTCGATGCAAGTAACAAAGAGGCATTAGAAGAAAATCAGACTATAGTCTGCCTGCAAAACAGAGGATAGGGCTGAGCCCCGGTGGCGTAGTGGTTGTGCGCGGGACTGCGACCCACTGGGACGGAGGTTCCATTCCAGCAGTGGGGCTGGGCCTCCTACTCCCACCGCCGGAGAGCAGTGATGCCCCCCCCCCAAAAAAAAAACAGAGGATAAAGCATATTCTGTTACAAATAGATGTAAAGACCAAAACCAAGGTAGAAACCTGCTCACTGATCAGAAGCATGGGCCCAGAGGCACACACACCTGAAGTCAGAAAGGCAACAAAATGCCGTGAGAGTCATCAGCAGAGAACATAGTAGTAGGAAAACAACACAAGCAGGGCACTCAGAACAAACAGATGGATGTCATATTCCTACCACACGGTGCCCCTGTTAAACTCTCTCAGATCCAATCACAGCAAAAACTAAGAGAGTCCGGTACCCAAGCCACGTGACTCAGGAAAGGTGAAAGTTCAAGAATGGAAACAAGCCAGGGGATGCAAGTCCAGGTTAGAAGAGCAACTCAATCTTCTGTCAGAGAAGGCTGATTTCAGAGCAGAAACCACTAAGTTATACAAAGGAAGACAGCTCAGAACAATAAAGGCTGCAACTCACAGTGAAGAGTCATAAGAATGACCACGTCTACAACCGGAAAAAAAAAAAAAGCCTCAGGGAATTTCATAAAGTAAAATAACATCACTAACACTGACCACGATCATTTTTAACTCTGAACTGATTTTTACACTCACAAGATGATCACACCCATCAACAACAAAATGAATACAATTTTGAGAGAAAGGTGGGGAGATGGACCCCAAACTAGGGATGCCTAGGAAAGAGATGGAATGGAAACTTCTTATGGGATGTCGCTAAGGATTGCTCAGAAGAAATGTTTACACCCAAGTCATTATATTAGTAACGTGTGAGACAAATGTGTTAACCCTTTAAAAAAAGAACATGATAAATCTAAGAGAAATTAGTAGAAAGAAGAGCAGAAATCATGATCTTGAAAAAAGGCAGGAAAAGTAGTACTGAATAATAAGTAGCGCTGTCTTATTTTGTTTTTTAAGGAAAACTAGAACAGTAAAATAGACCAAATATTAACTAATTACTAAATACACAAAATAAGCCTTGAGCTTAAGGAAGTAACCGCAGATAGAGAAAATTAAAAGCATCATGTGTGATCATGTGTTCAACTCTGTACAGATGACTTTGAGCCTGATTGAGGTGAAATGGATCACTTTCTAAGGAAATACTTATTTGTAAATGTGGCCCTTCAAATGGACTGTGGAAAGGACAAATGGCCACAGGAAAAATAGAGAAGAATGGGAGTATATACAAGAGAGGACTTGAAAGAGCTTTCAGGAAAATTCCATTTACCTCTTTTTTCTTTCTTTTTTCCACATCACTGTCCTGGTAAGAGTAGGAAGCCCAACCTTGCTCCTGGAGAGCTGCTGCTGGATTTGAACCGTCAACCCTGTGGGCCGCAGCCCGGCACACAACCACTGCGCCACCAGGGCTCAGCTTCCATTTACTTTTTTTTTTTTTTTAGGCATCACTGCCCTCTGGTGGAAGTGGGAGGCCCAGCCTTGCTGCTGCTGAATTTGAACTGTCCATTTATCTTTTTCTGCAATTTTCCATGAACCTTTTTGGGGCTCCTCCGTAGCGTTGCCTCATGAAGGGCCTTGAAATAAACTTGGCAGCAGCTGCGAGATGATATCGAGTGAAGAGAGCCAGAGGGCCATGAGTGTGCCTGTGACTGCATGCACAGCTGCCTGGATCTCCCCAGACGACATCTGGAATTGCACAGGAGAAATTAGGAAGAGAAGTTCCTTCCGAGTGTTCGCTGAAGGGAACTGGATGTGCGGAGAAGAAAGAGGAGACAAGTTTGTAAAGCTACCGTGTATTTGCGCCTTTTACATGGATTACCTTCTAAGTGGCGTGTTTGGGTCGTGTGTGCTGTTGCGTAAGCTCTGACTGGTAGCGACTCCATAGGACAGCGCTGGCAGGATGACACTGCCGGCCTCCCGGGGACTAGCAGGGAGCCCCTGGGCTGCACTGTTCCAGGCACGGATGGTAGAAGCGGTTGCCGCGATGTCGACCCCGCGTCTCGGTGACCCCACGTGTGGGAGAGTAGAACTGGGTTCCATAGGATTTTCAGTGACATTTATTTTGGGGGAAATAGATCCCCAGACCTTTCTTCTGAGGAATATCAGGGTGATCTCCAAGCACCAAGGTTTCCGTTTGTAACTTACGGTCATTTGTGGGACCAAAGACTACACTCCCCTTCCAAAAAAAGGGGGGGGAGAGGGGCAACAAGGGTGTGTCTTATGGTCCGAAAATGTGGTACCCCAGAACATTTGTTCATGATCCCATGTGCCCACTGACTGTCTGCTGCTGTCTGCATGCTATGGATTGCTGTGTGTTCGGGGAAGTCCCGCCTCCTGGAGCCTCAATGTCAGTCAGGTCACAGGATCTGCACAGCACATGCCTCCCCTAACGTGTTAATGAAAGTGATGATGGTTCTTAAACCACTGTTGAGTTTACGCTGTTCAATATAACCGTATTTTGCTTTACTTTGATAAATATTTTAGTATACCGGTACTATTTGGTTCAGAATATTCTTTTCTTGTTTTCCTGCTCTAAAAACTGGGTCTAGAAAAAAATTTTTCTTTAACTGCATGCTTCTTATGGTCAGGTGTATCTAATAGTCCAAAACATGTGGTAACTAGCGAACCACATGCACCACCCAGAGACTTGTGTGTCAATGCTACCTCTTCGAAATATTGGGCTTTTTTCCATCTCAAGAAGAGCCAGGGCAAGCTGAGCCCTGGTGGCTCAGTGGTTGTGTGTAAGACTGTGGCCCACAGGGTTGACAGTTCAAATCCAGCTGCAAGGCTGGGCTTCCTACTCCCACCAGGGCAGTGATATGAAGGGGGGAGGGGAAAGAAGAGCCAGGGCAAGAAAAATAGATGCTCTTAAAGCATGTTTCAAAAAGGATGTCACTTGAATGCATAGTAATGCTTCTTAATATGATTGAACTATTGAATTTTATGTCATTCATTATAGCTCACTGAAAGTTTTTAATGATGTAACGTAGTTTTCCTATAGCTCTGGGGCAAAGGAAAGGATTCTTCTGTGCTTCCCAAATTCTGTCTTTTGAACAGTGGACAATAGACTCCAGGGCAATCACCCAGACCACAGTGTCTCTTTGCAAACCTTGTACCTCAGGTCCCTAATGGCTCTGTGTGGCTTTCAGGACCCCCAGTCCGCACACCCCAGGAAGGCGACCTTTCTGAAAGTCGCTCTGAGTTGAACTCTTCTGTGGCTTGTGAGAGCTGTCGTACCCACCTACATTTTCTGCCTTTGATGTTTTGAAGAAAGCTCCCATCTGCTTTAAGTGTATGCCACCATCTGGTGGAGGCCCTTATAGTTTCATTAATCTAAGGAACACGATTCATCCCATCAATTCTAGCACCATGGACCCCCTCAAGTCATGTGTGTTCCATTAATTCTATCAAAATTTGTAATATTTTTTATTATTATTCAAAATGCCTTCCCTTACTGAAAACACATGGTCTCAACAAAGAATTCAAAGCAGAAAAGAATTCAGTCTTGAAAGGGCTTTTTAAAAGGATGCCCATGGGGAATCCAGGATAGATGAATGCTTCAGGACCAGCGTTAAGAGTGGTGATACCGGGAGGAGGAAGGAAAGGTGGGATACAAAGGGGGGAACCAATTATAAGGATCTACATATAACCCCCTCCCTGGGGAATGATCAACAGAAAAGTGGGTGAGGGGGGAGAGAGTGGTCAGTGTAAGACATAGAAAAAGAATGATTTCTAAATTATCAGGGAGGAGGGCGGGCATGAGAGGAAAGGGGAAAATGAGGAGCTGATACCAAGGGTTCAAGTTGAAAGCAGATGTTTTTGAGAATGATGATGGCAACAAATGTACAAATGTGCTTGACACAATGGATGGATGCATGTATGGACTGTGATAAGAGTCATACGAGCCCCCAATAAAATGTTTTATTAAAAAAAGGATGCCCAGAGGCCTGGTAGCATAGTGGTTACATTCTGAGCTGTGACCTGCAAGGTCCTAGTTCCACAGGAGAAAAAGGCAGGGGGTTTCTACACTCTCAAAGCTACTCTCTTAGAAACTCAGGGGTGCTAAGAGTTGGCATGGGTTTGAGGCAGTGAGTTTGGGGTTTGGAGTCTGTTTTACCTAAAGATAAAGATGTTTTGGTGATTCTTCTCAGCCATTAGGAACCGACAAAACCAGGACGAAATGCTTTAAATAGCTAGCAATTGGTGAACCTTTGATTTATTCTTTGAACCATCAAGTACAACTTCCCGCTTTTTCTAAGCCTCCTCATATTTCAGTCCCACCTTGCCTGTTACCTCTCATCCCTAAAAAAGAGTCCAACCACATTCTTCAAATATCTCCATGGGACCCCTGAAAGGGGAAAAAAATCACTCTTACCCCAAGAGACTATAGTCAACACCTATACTCACTAAAATAATATATAGTTCTGGGACAGTATGGACAGTAAAGACTGGGCTGTCTTCTCATGTCAGGCTCCAGAACGAAGCCCCTTTCCTCCTGGACCCGCAAGCGCAGTGACCCCTCTCACTTCACGTCTTCGGCCTGTTACAATGGAGCCTGGGGTTCTCTGAACTTACTGTAAGATTTCAGGGTCCAGCTGCCGCTGCTCCCCGGTTGTGTTAGTCTGGGTTGACTAGAGAAACAAATCCAGAGAGACGCTCATCTGTGTGGAAGAAAGAGTTTTATATACAAGAGCCATTGAATATTGAGAAAACATCCCAACCCAGTTCCAATCATAAATCCAATATTAGCCCACGATACCGATCTAGAAGGGCCTCTTCAGACTCAAACAACATATGCAATGACGCTGAATGCGGGACAATCACAGACCAGTGAATGGAAAGTCCTGTGGATTCCGTGGCCGTATAAGCATCTCAGCGCTGGCAGGGGTCACACGTGACTCCCCTGGCTCAGGGCGCTAGCGTAGCTGCATGTGAGTCTCCCAGTGAGTGAGTTTTGTCAGTAGAGAGTCTCAAAGGGAGTGAGCGAGTGTCCTGCCTCTAGCGAATCAGTATCTCCTCAGTGCCTCCAAATGAGGTCATTAGACTGCAACCTGGCTGGCTCATCCCTTCATTCTGAATCCTCTTAAATTGACAACAGATCATATAATTATTACCACGCAAGTGGACATAGACCTTACTATTTCCTAGCTCTGTGAATTTTCCACAGCAAATGCTGAGGACCTGTCCTGCCTTTTAGTTATCACATCACGAATTTAAGAGACATTTTAGTTATTTTTAAAGAGTCCCTCTCTAAGGAGACGTAGGAAATGGATGAAGGTGGGGCTTAGAAAGTTAATGATTTCGTTCTACTTCTTCATTGTACTTGCAAGAAAGGCCAGGTTCAGAGGAGCAACTTCCTAATCTAAATGTAAGCTCTTTTCTGCCTTACCCGGGCCATCCTTCTCCCTGGTAAACACACACACACTATCTATCTATCTATCTATCTATCTATCTATCTATCTATCTATCTCCAGTTGTGGACTCCACGCTATCGCCTTAATGTTGCTAGCTGCCATGGTTCTGACATGGCAACTCCACATGTGCAGAACAGAACTGCTCCCCCCGAT
>PVJH01041697.1:0-14798 GCA_004026705.1 Nesogale talazaci | reverse complement strand
GAGGGGAGGCTTAGACTTTTACAAGCACACTTTTCATGGCTCACTTGATTCCATTAGGAAAACGGAAGTGTCTGGAGTTCACAGTGATTTTGTCCATCTAGATGGTCTTCTAGTACCTTCAGAACAGAAACCCCTTTTTCCATGTAACACTTCCTAATTCCAAGACAGGTAAGTCAGCAATCGTGCAACAAGGGAAGGAGGTGGCTGGGTGTCACCCTGTTCTCCTCTGTGAGTAAAGGGTCAGTGTTGTGGGAACGAGGGAGGCAGGGGAACAGGAGGAATAGTGTGCATTTATCTTGGCTGTTCAGGCACTGACTTCTCATTTATCTCTTTATCTGTTGCTTCATCACCCATTTTCACATATTTTTTTCTCGATCTGGTACTTCCCTCTCGGTTAACTGATTAAAGTTGTCCTGAGACTTAATGGCTTGAGAGAAAAGTCAAAACTCACCAGATGGAGCAGTGGGGACATTATCAGCAAAGGTAATGCAAAGCTTTCTTTGCACAGCAAGAGTTGGATTTCTGAACCTGTATTGTCACCAGGGACTATTTATCCAGATTCCAAGTTGAAGTCAAATCCACATTGCTAAAAACTGGTCAGCAAGAGCAGCTAGAAAGAGGAGCTGCGAAACTTTGGTGGCTAGGGCAAGGAGGGTGGCACGACCTGACGACTGTCATCGATGTCTCTGCGGCTTGGTGTGCTGCTTCCTGTTGTGTCGTTGGGTGCATTCAAGTCAGCTCCAACCCACAGCAACCCTACGTACAAAGGAACGAAGCACTGCCTGGTCCTGCACCGTCCTCACACCCGTGCTGGGGCCTGGGAACCACCGTGACAATCCACCGAGTCCAGGGTCTTCCTCTTCGCAGCACCCTTCCACTTGACCAAGCCTGAGGTCCTTCCCCACAGACTGCTCGCTCCTGACAGTAGGCCCACAGTGTGTAAGACCAAGTCTTGCCCTCCTGGCCTCTAAGGAGCACTCTGCTTTACTTCTTCCAATACAGATTGGTTTGTGCTTTTAGCAGTCCATCCAATGCCATGGAATGTTGTAACTTATTTCTTTAGGTTTTTTTTTTTTTTAGGCTGTTTGTAACTTATTTCTTAAAACCATCCGCGTGGGGGTTGGGTAATTGATGAAGTGCTAAGTTTCTATTAAGGGTGATGAAAACACTGGGAACAAATGTTAGTGATCATGGCACAACAGCAGAAAAGGATGGCCAGTGGACTGTAGACAGCCCGCCACAATTTCAGCGCAAAATAAAACCAGCCTGTGATGTTTGCACTGATGCTACAAGTGAAAAAAACAAGGCACACACTGAATCGATTTTCAAGGTCACCCAGCTAGGAAGCAGTTAGTCAAGTTCCAGAGCCCATAATAAACTCTGCAAGAAGCAATTGGGATGTTTTAGAAAAAGAACTCCAAGCTGAGAAGGATGAGATAAGAGGAGAAACGAGAAATAGTGATGGAGGGGCACTGTAAGTCATTGTCAGCACAAAGAAATGAGATATGGGCCTGACTTTGGTGGGATTTAATGAACAAACACTCTGGGATGGGTTTCCCGGAGAAACACGGTTACTCAGAAAGTAGCAAATGGCTGTCGCACCTCTGCACTGGGCTGAGAGCTGATAATCAGTGTGAAACTAAAGGCTCCCTAAGATGTCAGTTTAAGAAGTCAGCTTCTTCACATCTTTCGACCAGATGACGGGGTGACCTGCACTCCTTCCTTCCTTGTTCAGAGGCAAACGTGAGGAATGGCCCTAGGCGTAGGGTAGGCCATAACCTTTCCGCCTCTGCCAACCTGCAGGGGACTATTTGGGCTGCCAAAATTTGTATTTAACATTAGTGTTTTAAGTGCGGGGTTATTTTTGTTTTGTTTTGTTTTTTGGCATCACTGCCCAGCCTTGTTGCTGCTGGATTTGAACCTCCAAGCCAGTGGGCCGCAATCCCGCACTCAACCACTAAGCCACCGGGGCTCAGCCAAGTTATTTTTAAATGAATGGGTTTAACTTCAGCTAAGAAAATACTTATAGTCAAATGGTCACAGTAAAATTCTTAAATTCTGCCTATTCTTGATTTGTCTTTACAGCGATTATTAAACGTGAAGCTTAGCCAAATTTGTTCAAATGCGATTTGGCTAAAGGGCTTGTAATGGAAAGCTTAACTTGGTTCTGTTTCACAATCAATTTTTTTTTGGGGGGGGGCATCACTGACCTCTGGTGGTGGGAGTAGGAGGCCCAGCCTTGCTGCTGGATTTGAACCTCCAACCCAGTGGGCCGCAGTCCCGCGCACAACCACTACGCCACCGACGCTCAGCCCCACAATCATTTTTTTTAAGGTATATATAATTACAGGTTTTCAGATTCTGATTCCCAAGGAGGATGTAAAATGATGGGAATCCTACCCCTCTCTGTGATTTGAACTCTAGATTATTCTTCCCTGTCCACCAGGACACGACATGAGGTTTACCTCCCATGAACTTCATCCCAGGTCTATTCATGTGTACCTGTGATATTAAGTGTATTTATGTGGTGTGTGAACATGTGTATGTGGTTTGTCGTGTACATACACATGTATGTGGTGTGTATATATGTGGTATATGTACATGCCTAATAGATGTATGATGAGGTGTGTGATATAGCTGCATGTGGTAAGTGAACGGTTAAATGTCTGTAGTGTGTGCATTATCTGTATGGCATGGAATGTATGAAGAAGCTTCAAAAAGTTCATGGAAAATGTCACTACCTTTTAATTCTATTTTTCCACAAACTTTTTTTTCTTGTCAGTTTATTTTTAATTTTTAACCGTTTTAGTGGGTTTCCACAAACTTTTAGGAAGTTCCTTAGAACACAATGGGTCTTCAAAAAGTTCATGGGAAATGTGTACCATGAAAAATGTATGCATGAACCTAACCCAAGAATGGGTGCACCAAAATAAACTCATACTAACATGCTGTTCACATATCTGAATAGGATTTCTTTGGAGGCATTAAAAACGGTAAGACATCAATTTAAAAAGAACCCCAATCTGCTAAAATTGAAGCAAGAACATCCGATTTTTAGTGACGCCTCAGTGAACGAAAGGGGAATCATTGATCCTTTATGAAAAATTTGTGTGACAATAACCCAAAGAAATCAGCAGTTAAATGGACAAGATAAGGGGTGGGACAATATTGATGATGAAGCCTAAGGTGGCAAAAACTCCCCATCGATTTTTGAGGAAACAGTCTCGTTCCTAAGAAGGCAATTAGCAGCAGAAACAGTAGCTAAAGACATCTCAATTGGTTCAGTTTACATAAATCTGACTGAAAAAAGCTGAGCAAACTTTCCATTCAATGGCACCGAAAGTGCTGTGTTCAGGGCATGTGCACACAAGAATAAACCTTGAAATGGAAATTTAAGCAAATAGAAATAAGATCCTGGAGCATGTCTCCCAAGAATTGCAACAGATGAAATATGGCTTTATCAGCATCATCCTGAAAACAAAACACAAAGCGCCGGTCCCAAGAGGAGGAAGAGTCCCAGGCAGAGCAAAAGCCGGCCGATTATGAGCAGAAACCATCACCTGTACTCACTTTTTCATTTTTGAAAAAGCAAGGGTGATTTTGCAAGTTTCCATGGGAAATCATCAGGCACGCCCACCTGACAACCCTCATCTGGCGCCTTCTGACTTCTCTTAATTCCCGAATCTTAAAACATCCTTTTTCTTCTTCAGTTACTAATGCAAAAAAGACTGTGAGGCGCGGTTAAATTTCCAGGCACCTGAGTTTTTAGGGATGGACTAAAAAGGCTGTTGAAATCACTTACAAAAGTGTTTTGAACTCGATTTCTCTTATGTTTTATTTTCATCTTTTTATTCCGTTTGCCATGAGCTTTTTGAGGCCCCCTTGTATATCCTTTTGAGCAAGTCTGTATGGTGTCAGGATTTGCTAGCAGTGTGTACACACAAGCGTGTGCGAGAAGAGCGCTGTGCATCCGTGCGGCGCATGTACACGTGTGACGTAAGATGTGTACCCGTTTGGTGGATGCACAGATGTGCTGTGGTACACCCGTGTGGTGTGTGGCCCGCGCGCAACATTCCTGGTCCCCTCCCGGAAACCTCCGCGGGCCCCGTCCCCGCCCCACCTGCGGAGACTGACGCTCGGCAGGCCCGTGGCGGGGGGCGCGGCCTTCAGGGTTCAGTGTTTCCGGCGTCCGAGTTCGGCTGTGCCCTCCTAGGTGTGTGAACACCAGGAGGCAGGAAAGGTGCGGCGCGACCGGATGAGCGTAGGATGTAGGGCCGAGGAGAGGAAGAGGCGGGGCAAGGAGAGGAAAAGGCGTGGCCAAACCACGAAGATTGGGAAGGAGGAGGGAGTTGGCTGCGGAAGAGGCGGGGCCAGGCAGTCGAGGAGGCGGGGCCGAGCGAGGAAGAGGCGGGGCCGCGTGGAAGATACTGCGGAGGAGGCGGGGCCGGGCGCAGGAAGAGGCGGGGGAGGAGGCGGGGCGGTGCAGCGCACGGCGGGCGGGGCGGCCCCGGGCGCAGGACGCGGCCAGGCCTTGTCGGGCCTTCTCTGGGCCGAGCCGGCGGGGAGCGAGGACGTCGCGGACTGGCCGGCGCAGGGGACGCGGACGCGGTGAGTGCGACTGCGGGCCGCAGTGTCGCAGTGGCCGTGTGGGGCGGGTGGCGGCGGCGGCGGCGGGCGGGGACCTGAGTCACGGCGGCGGGCTGCGCGCGGGCCGGCGCTGTGGCCGTTATGGGGTCACAATCACCAGCCGTTCTCCGGCGACGGCGGACGGGCGCGCTGACCCGCTGACCGCCGAGCAGCACCGGCCGCGGGGTGGGCGCCCGGGCCTCAGGCGGCCGGGGCGGCGCGCGGCGGTGAGCAGCCGGGAAGTGGGTCCTAGGCCGCGGCCGGCGGGCGGTGCGCGATGGCGGCAGGCAGAGCGCGCGGGCCCGGGGACGTCTGGCCGTGACGTTCCCTTTGTTAGTGGGGCTGGGAGTTCGGCGTGCCCTTCCCACGGACGGACGGACGGCCTGGCCGCAGCGAGCAGCGCGCGCGCGGGCGGCCTAGCTCGGCCATGCCCATGTTTGGAGGTCTGGGAGCGCGCGCCGCGCCGGGGGGGCGCCGGCCACTTGCTCGAAACGTGCAACTTCTTTCATCGCCGTCGGTGGTGGAGGGAGCACCTCCCTCGGGCCCACTGCCCGCGCCCCTCTGCCGCGCGGCCTCGGGTACGTGCCGCGCCGCGGCTGGGCTCGCCCTGGACGCACCTGGCCACCGCCAGCCCTGCTCACCAGGACGGCAGACTGCGGGCGGGCGTTTCCCACGGAGGACGAAGGCCCGGGACAATCCCCAGTTATTTGCGCGCCCCACGTTAGAGTTTCTGATGAGTTATACCTGTCACACCTATTGTTTGCCCTCCGACTTTCGACGCAAAATAATGACCGCTTTTAGGTTGTTTGAAAACACCAGCGTTGCTGCTGCTGCCCTTTGTCTGGTTCTGGAAGTAAGCTGTGCCCTCGCTCACCCTCCCCCACCCCCAAATATTTACACTGTGCCCCTGAGGGTGCACGAGGATGCCCAGGTGTTCTTTTCAGGCATCCCACTGCCATGGAGTCGATACCGACTCACAACAACCCAAGAGACCGGAAAAGAACGACTGTAGATTTGGGGGATGAACTCTACAGGAGTAGAAAGCCGCCTCTTTCTCCCGCCGGACCTTGGAGTTAGACCATCGCATCACTATGCCACGGGCTTCCATAGGTTTTCTCTATCAAGGATATTCAACAAATGCCAAGGAAACAATTCCTGGACCTTTAATTCGCTTTTTTCCCCATCAAAACGATGGAGTTTTTCATTTTTCACTTTGTTTCTGCTTTGTTTCTGGAAACAAGGCTAAGGTCTCATTTCCTGGGTGAAATAGTAGGACACTTTGCCTTTGAAAAGAGAAAAAGTAGGAGGCTCTCCTGTGCTGGACAGCCGAGGCAAGCCTATTGATGCTGTAAATCCACCGTGTGTGCCATCTCAGTGGAGAGACCTCTCAATGTGCTGAGGGTCTTTGATCAGAAGTTCACTTCTGGAATTGGAAGGAATGCCTTGGTTCTTTAAACTGAGGCTAGGTATGCATTCTTCATATTGAAAAAGGTAGGACCTAGTGGGCTGTGTGAAGGTGGGTTTTATTTTTCTATACTCTAACCATCCATAGTGCCCAAAGCCATGGGCTCCCCACCTTCGGGGATTGAATGGGTCAGTCTGGTATTTCATTCCTTTGAGGACTTTTGGCTTCATTTTAAACTGGTCTTTTAGGTATGTCTAGAGAAAAGAATAACAGTTATAAGGCTTCTAAGTTCATCTTGCTATGAAGTTTATCTGGTAGTCTATAATAAAGAGTGCTTTTTTGATTTGGTTTTCAAAATAAAAGTGTGAGCAGTAAATGAAGACTCAGTAACACTTGGTAGAATCTTCAAATTCTATTGCTGGGAACTATAAGCTCACTGTTTTTAATGGGAAGGTTTTGTTTCAAAACAAAATTATCACCACACTTTAAATGACTTCCCAATTTTTATTCCACACAGGTTTTCTCGCTTTCACATAGCTCTGGGGGTGTTACTGGTAGCTAACAGGTCAGTCAGACAACTTGGCCTGTGCACCAAAAGGTTGATTATTCAAGTCCACCAGGTGTTCCCAGAGAGAGAGCTCTGGCTATCTACTCCAGTAAACGTGCAGGGTCACTGTGAGTGGATTGATTCAGGGACCAGCAGCAGAGAAATACCACCATTTGCGTATGTGTGTTACTCATGCATGTGTGTAGACAACATTTTGCTTGAAAAGAGACTTGGGGCCCAGTTTGAGCTTTGCTTTGGTGGGCTGTGTGGAATCTCCCTTTGTAAAATAGCTGGCTTTTCAGGAACCAGTGTAAGGTTTCTCTAGGCCCACAAAGTGGAATGTCATCACTTTAACATCACTAGAATTTTGGAAACTGCCTTATAAAGTGATTTTTCAATCATTTCCTTTTTGGTGACTGAAAAGCAGAGCTGTGAGCCCCCTCCCCGCTCAATGGTCTTTGAATCTGTTCCCTGTGGGAAAACTTGGATTCAGGAAGTGTATCTGTCTCTCTTTGCCCCCTACCTGATTTCACCTTCTTAGACTCTTGCCTAGAACAGGGTCTCTGGCTGAGCCCCGGTGGCGTAAGTGGTTGAGTGTGGGACTGCGGCTCACGGGCTTGGCGGTTCAAATCCAGCAGCAGCAAGGCTCCCACGACCACCAGAGGGCAGTGATGCCTAAAACTTAAAAAAAAAAAAAAAAAAAAGAACAGGGTCTCTTTGCCCACCTGCCCTGTGGGTCCCTGAGATTCACACCAAATGCAGGGGCTTGATCTGTGGCAGTGCTGTGGAGGAGAGTGCTGGCTGCTGATGGGGAGACTTAGCCCAGAGCTCAGTGGGCTCGCCAATTCTGCAGTCACCTGAGATGGATCAAGGCCAAAAAGTGCACCTTTTTTCACAAGTTCTGTGTCAGAACCCACTTTGGAAACAGGTGGTTGCCACCATTTAAAATGCATTCAAAGCTAAAGTGTGTGCACCCATGAGAGGGTTTAATGGCGGCAAGGTGGTGGTTAGCTTAGAGTGTGAATGCGGGTGCTTTTAAAATGCTTCCCAGAAATCTTGCAGTCAGGTGAATGCAGGCGAGGCAGCAGCAAGTGGGAGTGCAGACTGCCCTGAGCCACGCACGGTCTGCGAGCCAAGCTTTACGCGGTGACTTGCAAGGAAACCACCTTGTCTCCTAACAGTCGAGGGGGAGGGCCACTTAAACACCTAGCGGGAAAAGATAGCCCATGCCATCGTAAGGCCCTTCCTGTGCCCTGGCTGGCAGCACTCAAGTACAAACCACCCAGGTCAGTTAGCACAGCAGTGAAGGGGAAGAGTGCAAATCAGGGAGAACACTGTTTGAAAGGGCCAGCCATGGACCCTCACTCAGCAACTTGTGCCTCGTCTGTTTTTCCAGGAGAGAAATGGCAAGGAAAGTTTGAAGATGTTAATCTGCTTCTAAGGATTTAGGCTAAAAAACTACAGAGCTTGATTGTGATAGGCGGGAATTCAGGAAGTATGGCTAGGAAATGGTAGGAACCTTTCCAAGATGAAACAGGAAGCTGCTGTTTCTAGGTCCACCCTCTGTTTGGATCTAGATGTTTCTCCAGGT
The DNA here is from genome assembly GCA_004026705.1 of Nesogale talazaci. Taxonomy (NCBI): domain Eukaryota; kingdom Metazoa; phylum Chordata; class Mammalia; order Afrosoricida; family Tenrecidae; genus Nesogale; species Nesogale talazaci. The sequence goes on along the minus strand of PVJH01041697.1, from coordinate 6,629 downwards.
GGAGTTTGCAGTGTGAGCCCTCAGATTCCTCCTTTTCACGAAACTGTTTGAAACCCCAAACTCGTTGTTTTGGTATTTTGCTGTATTCTTTGACTATGAGCTATCATTTAGCGTAGCGATCTCATTATCTTAGGATAATTCTTAGGGTGGTTCTCCCAACGCAGAGGGAAAAGGTGTGGGGGGCATGCTGGCACAGCTGAGGGTAGAACCACAGGCTGCCCGCACCTCCAAGGTAAACACCCACCTTGGAAACCTGATGGGCACTTCTGTAAGTTTGAGTCCAAATGCACTTTAGCCTTAAACATGTAAATATACTAAAAAACTAGGTAAAATCAATACTTTTGGTATTGCTTATGCTAGTTTGGAAAACTGAAAGCTTACTAAAAATAATTTAAGAAATGTGTAATTAATAACACGTTAGAAATTAGAAGAAATAAGTGGAGCCCTGGTGGTGTAGTGGTTAAGCGGTGGGTTACGATCTCCGTGGTCGGCAGTTCAAAACCACCAGCAACAACATCATAAGCGAAAGACTGGGCTTTCTACTCCCGGAAACAGTGACAGGCTTGGAAACCCACAGGTCACTCTGAGCTAATACTGACTTGATCCTAGTGAGTTAAATGCGCCAGAATGTGTCACCAAATTGGGGTGGGGAGGGCCTTTGCTCTGTAAACATTAATTCATCCTCTGCAGCCTAGAATGGAGCTCAGATGGTGAAATGGGTTAAACATTGGACTGCTTGGGAGAGAGATGATGTCTTTTGCTCTCTAGTGCGCGTTCCTTGGGGTCCAAAGGAGCAGCAGGTCGCTCACTGTGAGTCAGGTGGACCCCCCTCCCAGAGGGCATTCACAGCTTTTAGTCTGACTGCTGAACTATGTGTCACTATAAAGGTCCTTCACTGGCACATTGTCTATGGTGACATGCCCTACATGTGATTATGGGACATGCCCAGTGTGTAATATGTCCTACGTAAAATGACGTGTCCTCTGAGTGGTGACGTGTCTGTGATTATGTGACGCATCCTGTGTGGTTGAAACATGCCCTGCATGTGGTGACGTGTCTGAGGGATTATGGAACTTGCATGTGGTGACGTGACATGAGGGAGTTTATATCTGCACTTGAGCTGGGTTGTGACTGCTGAACTGTGGAACCTTGTTTGCACTGGTGACAGTTTTATTGATTTGGTTACTAAACTTCCTTACTCCTTTGAGCTCCCTCTTTGTTCGGGGATGTCTCCTGTCTGGGCCAGCCTGTGAGGACATGCATTTAGGAAATGCTGGCTTGCGTAGGATGGACTTATAACACCATGTGTGTCTTTTGGCTGTATCCACTTTGAAATGTATTTTATTTCATGAGTTAGGGAACGCCTTTGGCTCTGCCTCTTTTGTGTAAAAGAAACTTTTGAAGGAAGAAAGCATTCACCCCTGTGCTTTCTGTTTTGTACAGCAGGTAGGTACTGGCATTCCCATGGTAGAAAGTGAGGCATGATGGGTCTAGCCACAGGATTTTGGTGTGCAGTGAGTTGGTCTGCCTGTTTGTCCATCTGTGCTGGGGCATCCATCCACAGCTTGAGACGGGTGTTCTTTGTAGACCATGCCCAGTGGATAGAGAGCGGTGTGAGGTGGTGGTGGTGGGGGTTAGGAGCTGTGAGTCAGACTCAGTGTCACACTGTAACACTCCATCTTGTAGCGGATTTGTGTGCAGCAGAAGGGAAGGATGCTGCCTGCCCCCACTGGGCTGGCTCTGTGGGAGCCCACTGTTGAGCCACTGGGTCAAGCAATCTAATTGAGAGTCTTCTCTTTTTTTGTTGACCATCTACTCTCCCAGGCATGATGTCCTTTCCCAGGGGCTGGTCTCTCCTGACCGATTTCCCTGCAAGACAGATTTGTTTGTTCTTCTGGCAGGCCACAGTACCTTCAGTTACCACGCCCACCACTCAAACGCACCCATTCTCCTGTGCTCTTCCTTCCTCACTTGCTCTCACAGGCATCCGCAGCAGCTGATGGAAATTCCCCCGGCATAGCTTAGATTAGGCAGCTACTCTTTAGTCTTGAAGGTGATATTTTGCCCTTAAACACTTTAGAGTTAGTGTGCGGCAGATGTTCCTATTACCCTGTGCCATTTGGTCTCTTGACTGCTGCTTCCACAAGCATGGATTGTGGAGCCAAGGAGAGTGAAATGCTGTACCATGTCCGACTTTTCTGTCCATCGTGACCTTGTTCACTGATCCAGACGGGATTTTGTACATTGAGTTGTAGTCTGTACTGAAGGCTGTGGTCATTGACCTCCATCAGTAAGTGCTTCGGATTCACTTTCAGCAAGCAGGGTTGTGGCATCCGGTAGTTGTCTGGAGGCAGTTGGCATCACTGTCTTCCTTGTCTGTGGTCCTCTATCCTTGGTACCACCCCAGGAAGGATCTGCTTTAGACAGATTAGCAAAACAACCACTACCACCATGGAGTCAATTCCAAATCATGGTTCCTGGGTTTGCTTTCCAGGTTTCCTTCTTTACAGGAGCAGATAGCCGTATCTTTCTCCTGTGGAGTATCTAGTGGTTTTGAACTGCCAAACTTGCAGTTAAGACTCCAGTGCCACCAGCTCCTTCAAGCAAGGGCAGCCGCCAGCTTTAATTTGTCAGAGTTGTGCATCCAGCAGAGCCAAGCACGTGGTGTCCACATTAAGTGGTGGTGCTGTGTATTCAAATAGGCAAGCACCTCATGGACTCTTCTTCCTTGGTCTGGAGGTTTCTGCCATGGTTTCATGCCACAGCCCAGTTCAGTTGGTCTGATGATGTGCTGATAGCCACTGTTCAACCTCTTGGTTCCATAGCAGTGCCTGAGGTTTTACAAGCTAGAAAGTGGCCAGGTAGGACACAGCAGGGCGTCTTTATTCCCCTGGGACAGCCAAGGCAGAGGAGGAGCCCATGGAATGTGTGACTGATGGCCTCCAGAAGCAAACTGTCCCCTCTGCCATGACCCCTGGAGAACAAGGTGGTGGCCAGCTACCATTACTGAGTGTTTTGCACAAAGATCCTGTGAGATTCTCTTTGAAGGGGAGAAGTGCAGAACAGAGTTTAACATTCTCAGAGAAAAGTGGACTTGCAGGAGGTTTGGAGATTGGATGAATTCCTGAAAGTGGAGCCATAAGGTCATCTTCAAACAGCCCTTGTCTTGAGCTTTGAGAACATCAGCCTCGAGCAGCAGCCTCCTTGTGCATCCGAGGTCTGGAGCCTTAGCGGAGGCCAAACTCAAGACAGGACGTTGAAGCAGACCGGGAAGCATGTAGAAACTGATCTTTTTGGTGTGAGTTCTACGTTTATTATTCACAGCAATAACAAAAAATAGAACAATCTAAAAAATAGTTTGGCACCTTAGGTGGCAATACCTTTTACAAACCTGGAATATGCTGGGCGACAACATTTACTACAAAGATGTGTTGAGGTCTTTTGTCTTTTCCCTTTAAGGCAGCAGTTCTCAACCTTCCTAATGCCACAACCCTTTCATTACAGTTCCTCATGTTGGGGTGACCTCCCTCCCCAACCATAAAATTATTCTTGTTGCTACTTCATAACAGTGATTTTGCTATTGATATGAATTCAGCGACCTCTATGAAAGAGTCATTCGACCCCCAAAGGGGTAGCGACTCACAGATTGAGAACTGCTGCTTCAAAGCCTAAACTGCTGTGGCTTTAGCAGCTTCTAGTCAGGCTATCCCTCAGGTGCTGTGGGAAAATCCCTCCCTCTGCCCAGGAATGAGCAGCACTTCTGTTGCTTGTTGATGGGCAGGGGGCTCTTCTGCCTTCCCAGTGCCCTGGCTGTTCTTAGGTGACGCCGAGGCACCAGTCTGCAGAGCCTAACTGTGTCTTGCACCCTAACTGTGTCTGCCTGCGCTGTGGGGCAGTTTGCAAAATGCAGGTGAACTGGGACAATAACTGGCACAGGAAAATCCTGGTTGAATTTCCCTCAGGGAGCAGGGGCAGCACGCCTGTTGCAGAGTAGCCAAATCTCTTGCCCAGTGGAATAGTTGGAGCTGGAGTGCCAACTCACAGATGGTCACCAACTACACAGCTTTGTATATGTGCCACTCTCCGCCTGACTAACCAGCTTGAAATCCTAGTTGAACCCGACCGCCAGCAGGACCCTTCCATTGGGTTAAGCTGCCCAAAGTGAGCTCTTACCCTGTCTTCGGGTGCATTCACACTGCCCAGTGACCTGTCCAGGTGGTGTGCACTGCTTGCCTGATGGGGGTTCCTGACATTTGTTCTCTGTCCTAGTTCCTAGGACGGATGTCGAGTGATAGTTTCCCTTATTAGCTGAGCTTCAATGGAGCAAGCCAGCTTGTGGAAGTAAGTTCTGTTGACCTGGAGTGTGCACCTGTAACAAATCCTTCACGTTAAGAACACTGCCATCAAGCTGATGCAACTCATCAGCTGATGCCATCCTGTAGGACATGGTAGAACTGCCTCTGTGAGTTTCAAGATGGTAGTGCTTTTTTTTTTTTTTCCCATTTTTGTGGGCATCACTGCCTCTGGTGGTCATGGGCGCTACCCAGCCGCCGCTGGATTTGAACCGCCAAGCCTACGGGCTGCAGTTCCGCACTCAACCACTTACGCCACCAGGGCTCAGCCTTCAAGATGGTAGTGCTTTATAGAAATAAAAAGCCCTGGCTTTCTCCCAAAAAGCAAAGTGGCTCGTGATTTTGAACTCTGCAGATTGTAGCACAATGCATAGACAGTCCCATTTATTCAATAAAGGTGGTTTATGAAACCATGCATGATTTTTTGGGGGGTGGGGGGCATCACTGCCCCTTGGTGGTGGGAGTAGGAGGCCCAGCAGTGCTCCTGCAAAGTGCTGCTGGATTTGAACCTCCAATCCAGTGGGCGGTAGTCCCACGCACAACCACTATGCCACTGGGGCTCAGCCCAGAGACCATACATGATTAAAGAAGTCACCAGTTGTAGCCTCAGCCACATTAAACCAGTTCAGCTTGAGTACTGTGAGTGCGGGGTTAAGGCAGAATACTTTGGTCAGTTTTGGGGGGACAGGCAGGGGCGGAGGTGGGACTAGGGCAGTAGCAGAGGAAGGGGATGACACTAGGGCAGTAGAATATTATACTTCAGAGACACGTGATTTTAAAGTACTCCACCAACTGTAGGACTGGCACAAGCTGTTATTTTACGTCAAAATTTCCTCCCCCCAAAATGCAAAGGAGAGGGCTGAGCCCCGGTGGCATAGTGGTTGAGTGCAGGACTGTGGCCCACTGGCTTGGCAGTTCAAATCCAGCAGCAGCTATCCAGAAGCAAGGCTGGGCCTCCCACTCCCACCAGAGGGCAATGGTGCCAACCCCCCCCCCCCCGGCCCAAAAAAAAATCAAAATGCAAAGAAGAATTTGCTTATTTTATTGACTGTCATACACACTAGCAAGAGGGTAAAAGGGTGCTTGGGTGGGTATGTGAGAGGAGAGATTGGAAACTTTCGTTTTAACCTGTGAGTCTCTTTAGTTCACTGCCTTTCTACTCTAGTTTGGCTGCGTACAGTGGACCCTTGAAACACACTTGCTGATGGCAGCTCTGGGAAGCCACCCCGCACCCCCTCTCCCCCACCCCAAGCCTGGGAGTGGAAGGGTGAGGGAAGGGACCAGTGTCCCTTTGTTTTAGTTCCACCTTTATTTGGAGAGCTTTCATGCAATTCAAGTCTAGTCTAAACTCCTTTTTGAGCGGTGGGGGTAGGAGCAGACAGCCTGATCTTTCCCTCAGAGCAGCGCTTTACCTTTAGCAGTCCAACACTTAGCCCACAATGCCAGCAGGGCACCTTAAGTAACTGCACAGCAGGATGAAAATAACATTGGGCTTAGCCTTTCATTTGGGCTGTGAAACTTGATTAAACATCTGTGTGCTTATTGTAGATGCAAGTTTGGAAATGTAACCTCCTCCCCCTCACCTCTGCTGAACTGCCAGTACTGGCCCCTCCTTCCATTCAGAGGCCCCTGCCTCCCCACCAGCAGGGTGGCAGTTCACGGTGGGGTCCTCTGGGCAGGGCAACACGCAGCTGTGGTCAGCCAGTGGGACTTACTCGTAAGGCACCTTGCACTGCCTTGCCTGTTCCTGAAAGCGCTGCCCATGTGTGCTTGTCCCTCTGGGACATGTGCTCCCAGCCTCTGCCCCTTGGGTTCCAGCCCCCCAACCTCTGCTCATCTCTAGCCTCTGTCTCTGCTTATGAACCAAGTGCAGACCTTCCTCCAAGAGGGAGGGGGAGGAGAAAAGGAGCCCGCCAACTTGGAGAACAGCGTTGGTGCCCAGAGGCCAGTCTCTTCTAAGCACACCTCTGGAGTTCCCACCCAGCTCATTGGGAGGGCCTATGTAAATAGCGAGGTGGGTTAGTGGCCACTCCCCGGGATGAAAAGACCCAGCTCCGAAGCAGTCCAGAGACCAGGAGCCCGCGAGGTGGACTCAGACAGGCTTCGAGGGGCCTCACAGCTGAGAAGCCAGGGACCAGAAAGAGAGGCGGCTGCTGACTGCGAGGTGTCGTGTCGTGTGGTGTGGACCACCTGCGTCCTTACTGTCTAGACCTGCCTTGTTAATATCTCTAAGAAGCCCCTTTCCTGGTGAGGCTTGTCTGAGGAGTCGGGGGGGGG
>PVJH01041696.1:0-14791 GCA_004026705.1 Nesogale talazaci | reverse complement strand
TAGCAAGAGTTCTTCTAAAATTCAGCAGCAATAAAGAAGGAAGAAGAGTAAGGTATGAGCACTCAGAGGCAGATTGTCTTGTTTTAATACCAGAACTCATGAGCTTTCTATTTTAAAATACAGCAGATTCCAAACATTCTTGTAAAGCTCTAGGGTTTCTAAGAGAGAACAAATAATCCTCCTTGGTAATGGTTTATGAAGACTTGACTGCACGTAATATTTATAGCAAGAATCCCCTGAAAGATTTCATTTTTCCAGGGAACATTGAGAAAGTGCACATTTGTAGAAGTCATTGTGTTATTTTTTAAGCTACTTTGTGTTCATTTTTCCATTCTTCACAAGTTAATTTAAAAGCATACATCTAGTAGTTGTTATTTAAAGCAGTCACTTTTCAGTATAGCTTTTGGAGCTGTTCTCCCAATTTTGCAAAACATTAATAAGTATGTAAGACCAAAGCTGACCCTTCTCTGTTGTCCTCAAGGATAACCATAAAGGTTCCATTAATTTTAAGTACTAAGTAGGAAATTAGAATAAGTTGTTGTAATCAAAGCAACAGCACAAACATCAACAATAACAATCTCCAAATATTGAAGAAACCATCATATGTCACAAGCCCACTTTAGAGCAAGTTTACCTATATGATGAACATAAAGGGACAGCAAGTTGAATAAGGGTTTTGTGGGGAAAGGGGGTGCAGTGGAAGAGGGGTATTAAAAGGAAGAAAATGTCACGGAGCCCATGTAGAAAAGCAACATCTGAAGACTGGTTGTGGTAGCAATTGTATAGTTCTACTTGACATGCTTGAACTATGGAATGATATTAAATCCCAACAGTATTTACATGATATATGTAATATGTATTATTAATTTTAAAAAATAAGCTTATGTAGAGTTGTCTATTTCCTTCTGTTCTGTTGTACATAGGGGCACTAAGTCAGAACCAACTGAATCACAATGGAGGATGGCAGCACTCTGTGTTCCCTGGTGAAAAGATTTGAACTTGAGTTGTGGCCATTGCATGTGTTCTTCTCAGATTCTTGATTTTACAGCCCTTGAAGAAGAGCCTGAGTTTAAGTAATCTAAGCTCTAGCCACAAGTTTGTGCTCTCCTTCTCCTTGCTGCCTAAGCCTAAAAGGTAGATAAAGCAGAGAAGAAGGAGGGTATCTCCCCCAATGCGGACTCTCAACAACAGTTAGTGTCCGTGACACAATAAAGGGGTTGCAAAGAAATCGAGCACACAAATAAGATGCCTATGGGAAAATCCAACCTGGGTCCGCAACACGGTGCTAGGCACCAGGCACATGACATCACCCAGGTGCGCTTAAACTCAGTCACTAAGGTCAGTCAATACCCTCAGTCACGCCTCCTAAATCAGTGGGGATAAAAGAAGGCCACAGGCCCCTCCTCTGCTCTTCCTGGTGTGCTCCGTACACAGTGGAGAGTATTCTCACCCACTTATGAGCACCCACTTTGGCCACGTGCTCTCTTGGCCTTTAGGTACTTCTGGTTGTGCACACGTGGTTTCGAACTCCTGTTACTGTTTTCATTCCACGTGGCTTTGTAGCATTTTAGTGACAAATTTCTGCATGGTTCCACACAGCCTTGTAAAATTTCCAGAAATTCCTTGTACGGTTTCCTAAAGAGTGCACTTTTCAAGACTGGAATACCTGAAACTTTCCTTTCCCTCACAAACTTCCCTTGAATTTTTAAAAAATAGTGCTCTTGCATTGTGAATTCTTGCAGCCTTGGAAGCAAGAACCGAGGTAAAATCCCGCCAGAAACCTAACACCCCCACATCTTGAATGAGAAGAACAAAGTTTTTATAGTAGACCCAATGCATACAAAATGCATGGCTTTTCAAACAGGTGACCTCGGCTTGAATGCTTTTGAATAGGCATACTGACACAGCACTCTAGCATTCTTGTACATAAATGCCCTTCCCACCTGCTCCTTGTCATCCCCACAGGAGTTCAGATGCCCCCTGCCTGCGAGGTGTTCTGGTTAATGAGTATTCCTATGAAGGACACTCCTGTGAGAGTGAATAGATGTCCCATCTTGGTGACTTCCTAATGGCCTTTTTCATTTTTTAAGAAATTAATACAATTTCTCTCTATTTCTACATGCTTTTACTCCATTATTTTTAAATCACCTTGGGAACTCATACAACTCTTATCACAATCATCCATCCATCCATTATATGTCAAGCACATTTCTACATTTGTTGTCATCATCATTCTCAAAACATTTGCTTTCTACTTAAAACCTTGGTATCAGCTCCTCATTTCCCCCTCTCTCCTCTCTCCATCTTGAACCCTAGATAATTTATAAATTACTATCATTTTGTTACATTTAATGTTGTCTGATGTCTCCCTTCACCCACTTCCCTATTGTCATTATCTCAGGGAGGAGGTTATATGTAGAACATTATAATTGGTTTTGATCTTTGACCCCACCTTCCCTCCACCTGCCTGAAGGGATCACTCATCCTGAATTCCCTATGTTTCTGGTTCTTATCTGTACCAAGATACATCCTCTAGTCTAGCCAGATTTGTAAGGGAGAATTGGGATCATGACAGTGCGGAGAAGGAAGCATTGAAGAACTACAGGAACATCGCATATTTCATCCTTGCTGCACTGCATCTTGACTAGCTCCTCTCCTCCCTGTGACTCTTTCCATGATGCTCACCTTCCTGACATGATCACTGAAGACAAATGTGTGCATAAGCAAAAGTGGTGAAAAAATCTGATGGTGGCTGGCTATCAAAAGATATAGTGTCTGGTATCTTAAATAATTGAAGACAAACAAGCAACCATCTACCTCAGAAGCAATAAAGTTCACTTGGAAGAAGAACACTGGTCAGTGTCGAATGGACCAGGTATAAGGCATCAAAGAACTAAAGTTTCTATCACTGTGAATGATGGGAGTACGTACTGGAAACCCAAAGCACATCTGTGAGAAATGGGGAATCCCTTGCTTTCTTAGGAATTCACCTACTAAATTTTTGTCTTTCTTATTTTTAATCTTATAATCTACATGACAGAAGATTGTCACTTCACTGAAATTTAATTCTAATGTATCTAAGGAAAAAAATTAAAAATTTTTTATATATGTGTGTTTTTATATATTTAGCTAATAGGAAGGATAAAAAGAATGAACTATTGATAAGATATTAGTGGAAATATATAATACTCAAACATTCCCAAATATTCTATGAAAATGGAAAAGATTTGTGATTATCTTTATTATGTATTTTATTGAATATTTGTTTTTGGTAACTTTTTTAAAAATTTAAAGAGATAATAACAAGAGATAATAACAATTTGTAGACTATTATGGGTTCATGAAGGAGGAGTTGGGGGGAGGGCAAATATGAGTAGCTGGATTTTTTTTTAAAAAACTAGAGAAAAGGGGGAAAGAGGAGCTTATGCTGTGGGCTCAAGTAGAAAATGTTTGGGAAAGAATGTGGCAACATGTGTACAAATGTGCTTAATACAAATCATGTATTGAATGTTATAAGAGTTGTAAGAGATCCAATAAAATATATATTAAAAAATAAACAAGTCTAAGTGCACCACATGTCATAAAAAATAATAGAGCTGATAATGTACAAAAATATTACATAAAAACTGAAGTCATATAATGTTAAAAAATAAAAATGTCCTATTCTTTTAAAAGTAGAAAAAAGAAACCAAAAGTTAGGAGAAGATTAAAAGTTCCTCTAGTACTGTCAGGTTTCATTATGATGGGTTCTATTTTTGTTCTGTCATCCTTGTTACTTTACCTAATCCTTGATATTTCTCCCATGACTAAGCTTTGTTTTCTTACCCTAGCTTTAACGGCTTGAAAAGAGGCAGAGAAGCAAAGCTCAACAAACCACGGTAAAGTGATATCCTATCAGGAAGGTTTAAAACCACTCTACCTCTGTTCCAATTACCAGTGACAAGCAGGGCATACAACATGCCAGCAAGAATGACACTTGCTGGATAAATTTTTCTCACTTCCACTGAGAAACAACAGTCCATATCAGGATCCTTATATCCGTGGTTTTGACATGGGGAAAAAAATCAAGCGATGTCTATCTAAGTATATTTATAAACACAAAATATTGCTGAAACCACCGGTTAAAATGTTATGATTGACTCTCCAGGTTAAAAAAAGGATAAGAGTGATTTATGTAATGAACCAATCACATAGTAATATAATAAAGGATGCAATAACCATCAATATGATTCAACTGATGGAAAGCTTACTAACAACCTGCAAAGTGAGGAGAACCTGGAGCACTTACCAATGAAGATTAAGGACTGAAGCCTTCAGTCTGGAATATTACTCAATGTCGAGAAAGCAAAACTCCTTCCACTGGAGCAAGAGGTAAGTTCAAGAGAAATGGGGTAAAAATTGAAAAAATAAAAAGGGTAAAAAGATGTGTCTTGCTTGAGTTCACAACCAAAGCTCATAGAAGCAGTAGTCAATAAATCAGACAACACATTACATTGAGTTAATCTGCTGCATATAATCTCTTTAAAACATTGAAAATCAGGATGCTACATTGAGGAATAAGATGGACTTGACCCAAGTCTCCTATACCTGTGAAAGCTGAACATCAAATAAGGAAGACTGAGAATGCATTTGAATGATGGTGCATCTGAAGGCTATTGGAAGAACCATTAACTGACAAAAGATTAAACAAAATTGTCTAGGAAGACAGATTGCCAGAATTTTCCTTCGAGGTAAGGATGGTAAAACGTAGTCTCGTGGGCTTTGGACACGTTGCCAGGAGAAACCAGTCCCTAGAGAGGACATCATGCTTGAAAAAGTGTTGGGGAAACAGAAAAGAGGAATGCCTTTGGGGGATGAATTGAGACAGTGACGGCAACCTTCGGCATTAAGCATAAAAACAATTGTGAAGTTGGAACAGGATAGTACAGTGTTTCATTCCATTGTACACAGGATCAGTACGTGTCAGAACTGACCTAATGGCCACTCACAACAACATGATTAATTTTAAGTATTGAAAAAATTACAGCCATCCCTCCAGGATTCAGAAAACACATTGATGAAAGTTTGTAATCTAACCAAGTATATCCAATCTAGTATTATTCTAAATAGCAGATAGAAAATTCATAGTTAGGGTTGGACTGAAGCGACCATTTGTGATGACTAGTTTTAACCATTTATGCTGGAAAAAGACCATTAAACATAGTTTATGGGGACTATTTAAAATTGCAGTTAATCCTGTGAGTTTTATTCTTTAAGCCAGTGTTTCTTAGCCAAGACAAAGTGTATTATAGATGCTTCTGAGGGAACAATATCAGTAAAACTGAAATTTTTTGAAAAGATTATATGCAACAGGTGCAGAGAGCTTGGTTTATCATTGAGAAATTTTCACCTATGTGATAGTGTGTTGATTTGGTGATATCTAAACCTGATGGCCAATATATTAAATTCAGCTGAATTTAATAGTTGTCTGCTATCTAGTTGTCTGCTTAAAATGACATTTAAAATATTTCAAAAGGGGATATATTTGGTCTTCCTTTGAGAGATGTTTTCACACTTGTTCCACATTTATAAATGGCAGCATTCCATGAATCCTACAGGAGCTGCACCTTTGAATTAGGATAAAAGTAGAATGTGCCAGTCTCCATCTAGTTGCTCTGGGGATGTAGTGTTTGTGTTTAACTCTATGGTTATCAAAAGCTATTTCCAGACAGTGGAGATTCAATCCTGTTCTCTTAGCATATCAACTTAATCATCTAAATTGCAATAGGGTTAAAGAAAACTAGTCCATTTAACTTTTAAAGTGAGACAGCCTGAACTAGAATGAAAAAATGTAGTAATTCAGAGTGGAGGTGAAAAGCAAGGTTCAAAAGTTACAATACTTTGCATCAGAAGAAGACACGAAAGGGCTAAGAAACAGATTGACTCTACAAGGTGAGAAAATCCAAGAATGATGCAAAATAATATGAATAAATAGAGCTTTAAATTTTGATAATTGAACTAGAGGCTAAAGGTCAACCAGTAATGGCTATGACTGTTTGGAAATTTTTTAAATGTGAGTGAAAGATGAAGCTATTAGATTAGAGGAAATTTCCAAATTAATTAATGAAAAAGGAGATTTAAGCATTAGGTCTTTGAGGAACTTGGATTTGCAACCTAAAGGAAGAAAAGTGGGTAAATTTGTAAAAGAGAGAGGGATCAATGAAGCAAGAAGAGACCATAAAAGGAGCCTACAAAATCCAGTAGAAAGTTTTTGACCAGTCAAGGGGAAGCTATTGCAAGAACAAATAGAATCCAATGAATAACAAAAAGACCAACCAATCATCATGTAATTAATTCCAGGTCATGATCACAAGTTAGGCAGTTAACTGGAGGGTTCATAGTTAAGACCACTATCTGCTTCCTGGGACAAAGAAGATGTTTACTATTCCCTAAAATTTGCAATCTCTGAAGCTCAGAGAGGTCTCCTTTATGGTCACTATGAATCAGAATCAAATTGATGAAAATGAATTTGATCTTTCTTTTGTTAGTAGAATCTGTAGACTATCCAAATGTTATATATATAATGTATCATGCATCTTTATATAATATTTAGTATATATGTATATATATAGTATTCCTTCAGCTATTGCTCCCTCATATCTACTATAGTTCAAGCGAATCCAACAGCATTGTATAATTGCTACCCAAATCTATTTCAAAACTTTTTCTCCCTTCTTGATCTCCCTGATATCAGCTTCCTACTTCACCACCAGCCCCTCCTATTTCCCACACCATTCTGCTTGGAACCCTCATTCCTGTTGTCTCTATAGATTCATGTGTCCTGGGTCTCAGATACTTTAAAAGAAAAATGCATGACAAAGATTCAAAAAGGCTACTGAAATAACAAAATACAACAGAGGCAAATCCCCAAAATTAAAAATATTAAATACCACATCAAACCCACAGTGTATTGTAGGGGAGGTCAAGTAACAAGTTTCAACCTTTCAAATAAATTTTAATCTGTTGTAATTCTCTCTCCAGTACTCTCTGGAAGATATAATGCCTGGATTACCTCCAATAAAGTAATTTGAAGAAAAATATAAATAATGAAAAAGTTATGGATCACAATGGAACATTGTAGGACTTGGTTGCTTTGAATAGGTTGACGTGAGGGAGCAATAGCTGGAGTAATTCTCCTGTGAAGCATCTGGTCCTGGACATTTTTTGTTTGGCAGTTTCTTGATGATCTTGTCTGTTTCTTTTTCATTTTTCCTATGGGTCTGTTCAAGTTCTGAATACATTAATTTGGGTAGAGAGTATATTTTTGTCATCACGATTATCAAATTTGTTTCAATGGTCTTTTATAATAGTGCAATGCTGCCTTATTTTTCTTTTATTTCCTTTGGATCTGTTGTGATTCCACCTAGTTCATCTCTTATTTTAGATGTTTTCACATGCTCTTTAATTTCCTTTGTTAACGTAGCTAGTGCTTTGTCCGTTTTGTTGATCATGATTTTGAAATCGCATTGAGTGGAGAGGTGGAAGAAGTGACAGTGTTGGGCGGATAGCACAAATTGGATATAGGGCTCAAACATAAGGTCTTTGTGATGGAATTAATCACTGTGGTTCTTCTGATTAAATATAATGATTTTCTGATAAATTTAAAGAGTGCATTTTCTGAGGTGTGTTTGTCATTGTTAGTTGATGTGAACGTGTGTCTCACTGAGAAAGGAGGAATAGGGTGATCAGGTAGTGGTGATGAGGAATAGGATCATCAGGTAGTGGTGGTTCGGGTAGGTGGAGGATATATTTATTAATTGATCAGAGTCCCTTAATGACCTAGTATAAAATCTTGAGAGAGTAAAGTAGGTAAATGTCACTGTGCTTATAGCAGATGGCCATTAGTTTGGTAGCACACAGTTCCCCTGCTCTAAGAGAGGGAAGGTCTGAGGTAGTACATGGAGTGTTATCCAATTCTGCACCATGCTCTCTAATCTGCCCTCCAGGCCGAGTCTCAGAGTGGAACCAGGGTATAGGGATGAAGGTGTGAGCTGACAGGATCTTCTGTTCAGGTGAAGGTTCAAAGCAACCAAGTCCCAACTCCAATGTACTGAGATGGGATAGGGAGAGAAGAGTGCTGTGTGTGCTGGTTTTCTGATTTTGTAAAATACACAAATGTTCTTGAAGCATTCAGCCTTCGAGTTGCATGTCTGGTTTACCAGGGTTGCTACCTGGAAGACTGGGTGAGCCCAGTCTCCTTATCTGGGAGATACTAGCAGGCGGCTCTCAGAACTGAACTCTTCCCAGGAGAATGTGGGTGAGGCATAGAGTTACTGAGATGCTGCTTCACCTTCCCAGAGTTCTGGCTTCTAATCAGGATTTCCAGGATCAGAACGGGATGGGGGTACTAGGTGAAAGGGGATTTTTTTTAAGGGTCCAGTGTGGGAAGAGATAGCAGGGAAAGATCCTTGCTCACACCTGTGGGTCTTTGAGCTTAAGGGTCTTTGAGCTTAAGGTCAGCGAAGGTTCACTCTCCTGTGCCAAGGTCCATGGTTTCTCCAGAGATGAAACATTAAAGAGAGAAAACCAAGATATCCCTAGAGTACTGGAATTACAGTCACAGTCTGCTTTCCCAAGATACGACTCCCTCCCTGTTAGTTTTTCCTTTGAGCCAGGAATGTTCTAGGTATAAGACACTATCTGGGCATCATCTTCTCAGGTCCACATTCCAAAGCATTTCCAATGTTACTTTTTAAGCCACAGTGCTCTTCTCAGAATGAGATATTTGGGTAAATAAAAGGTAAATAAATGCTCAGAAAATGAAACAAATGGAAAAGATTTCCCTTTTGAAAAGTGTATTGTACTTTAAATTTGAGCTCCGTAGTTTGCTGAAGGTTATGATTGGCAGTGATAGCTCCAAACCTGTTTACAGAATTCCCAAATAGATGGGACCTCCATTGAACTCCTCCTGTTCATTCATCAAGATAGATAATCTGCCCCCAGGCAGAGTGCCTTGGGAAGGAGATCATCTCCAAAACTCCCTCACCAGCCCAGAGAAGGGCAGTCCCTCAGGGATTTGCCTTAAAAGGTGCTCTGTGGAACTCACTACCTCGGAACTGGAAAAGACATCTCAGAACCAAGAGTAATGCCCTGCCAGTCTCTCCTTGAGTGTGTGGGCCAGAAGACCCTGACCAATCTTGTCAGGCTTTCTGTCTAACAATGTCCCAGACATGATTGGTCCAATTCCTGCTTCTATGGTTCCACCTGTAACCATAACGCATTTCTTAAATAATTTTAGTGGGGACTCTACAACTCTTAGCAAATGCATCCATCCATGCATTTTGTCTAGCACATTTGTACACATGCTGTCATCATCATTTTCAAAACATATTCTTTTTACTTAACCCTTGGTATCATCTCATTCCCTCCTAACCTACCCTCTCTCCTCATGACCCCTTGATCATTTAAACATTACTATTTTATTCATGTCTTACACCAACCGCGGTCTCCCTTCACCTACTTACCTGTTGCCATGCCCCTTGGAGGGGGTTATATGTAGATCATTGTGATCAATTCTTTAGCCCCAACTTTCCCCTCCCCCTTTCATTTGGTCCTCAGGGGGTTATCTGTCCTGGATTCCCTGTGTTGTGAGCTCTTATCTGTACCAGTGTACACGTTCTGGTGAGCCAGATTTGTAAAGTAGAATTGGGGTCATGATAGTGTGGGGAAGGAAACATCAAAGAACTAGAGGAGATTTGTGTCTTTAATCAATGTTATACTGCACTCTGACTGACAAATTTCTTCCTTGCCACCCTCCTGTGAGGGGATTTCCAATTTCTACAGAAGGTCTTTGGGTCTCCATTCTATTCTTTTCCTCATTTGCATCAATATGATTATTTTGTTCTGGATCTTTGACGCCTGACACCTGATAGCATTGACACCTCATGATCACACAGGCTGGTATTCTTGTACCATGTGGACTTTTTTGCTTCTCTTTTTTTACCTTCAAGACCTCAGACACTATATCTTTTGATAGTTGTGCACAATCAGCTTTCTTCACCACATTTGCTTAATCACCCATGTTGTCTTCAGCAATCCAGTGGGGAAGGTGAGCATCACTGAATGCCAGACTATTAGAACAAAATGTTCTTGCATTGAGGGAGTGTTTGAGTAGAGGCCCAATGCCAGTCTATTACTTTAATATTTAACATATAAATATGTGTGCATAGATCTATTTCCCTATTGTTATATATAAATATATTTATATATTTGAATGCCTGTATTTAGAGCTCTATAAATGACCTTTGCCTCCTACTTCTCTCCTTTATTACCTTTTACTTTCTCTTGCCCAACTATCATGCTTGATCTTCATTTAACTTTGAGCAATTCCTCTCAGCTACATTGTACTTGATCAAGCCACATTAGGCATTCTACTCCCTCCTTGCCATCAATTTTAGATTACTGCTCTCCCCACTCCCCTCTGCCCCCTGGAACCATAGGTCCCATTTTGATTTATTGATCTTTCACCAGTTATGAATTTGTGACAGTTTCTTTGGTTCCATACCCTATTTATCTAGAATCCAGACACTCCACTTTGAACTTTTACCAATGGCCTCCTTCATTCAGAAGATATCCCTGTCTTTATATTGCCTTTGTCTCTTTAACACTTAATAAATATTCCTCTAAACTGTACTAGAGATGGAGTCTGTTTTGACCCTAATACAGAGGTTTAGAGTTAAGAAGGAAAGAGGATACAAGCATAAGAAAGAGAAACTTTATCAAAGAAACCAAATATTGTAGTATGTGTGAGTTAGTCGGGATAGACTAGAGGAACAAATTTCGGAGACACGCATATAGGTATAAGGAAAGGGTTTATATTCAAAAGAAATGTGACCCTAAGAAGGCACCCCAATCCAGTCTATAAAGTCTGCTTTTCACTCAGGAAGTCGCAGGACAGTAGGTGCAGAATTCTGGCGCTGGCAGGGGTCTCCCCATGGCTCCTTGCTTCCAGGGCTCAAGTCCATCAACAGCATGCCACTCCAGCTTCAGAGGTCTGTCTTCATCAGGGCTAAGCCGTGTGGTCTCTCCACCAGCTACTCCAGCCTCGCAGCCGCCGCCATTCTGTGTTGCCTGTGGTTAATCATCTCTCAAACTAACTCCCAACAACTGGGGAAGATAGCTTCTCATCTTCATGAGGGAAATATCGTGATATTTCTCAGGAGTCTCAGGTGAAAGCCATGCCCACACAGAGACCTCATTGGCTACTCAATGGTTATCTCCAGATTAACAGGCTAGACTCCACCCCTACATCTCAATTATAAATTAACATAAGCACATGACTGCCACAGACCACCCCTTGTTAATTCATACTTTCACATAACTCTGTAACCATATGTAACCCTCAAATAAACAATAAAATCATTTTTATATCTAACAGGATAAAACTAAAATATATTTAAGTCAACATGTGTCACCATGATTTGAAAAACCATTCTATAAGTGAACAAAACAATAGATATCCTGTGCCTTACAATTGCAGTTACAAAATATCTCCACCTTGATTCTATAATCCTATGAATGTATATTCTACCTATAAGAGTTTGTAAGCCAAATGACCTTATGCCTTTATTCCCCCATTTTAGGTATCCAATTTCTATATTGCCAACTTACACCAACCCAGTGCTATTAAGGAAACAATCATATCTTTCAACGTGCAGAATCTTCATTCCAGTTAGAAACTCATGAAGTGTGTGTCCATTAGCAAAGTCAAATCAGGACAGGCCATCCATAAAGTCAGCAACAATATGCACCAGGTCACAGACTTAAATCGCTTCTCTTCTTCTGGTCAGGTTCTGGTCAACTCAATGTGGGCTTTTCCACTTAGCCTCACCACAGTGGCCATTGGTCGCCTTCCTTTAGACCAAGGACCCAACAAATTCTCAACATGCCTAGCTCTCCTATGCTAGGTCATGAACTTCAGACCAATAAACCCACTCTCATCTCCTCTTTTTCCTGTGAACCAAGTCCCCGAGTGTCAGTGACCAAAGTCAACCCAGCTCTTTATTGCTGCATTTCTCCTGCTTTCACCGACAAGCAGTAAATCTGGATGGTCACCTAACAAGCATTTCAGCCTGCCACAAGTTTCCTTTAACATTCAGACCCAGAGAGGAGTTATCTTCATAGTTCCAGATTCCTTCACTTTTGAAGACACTAGTCAGGATTTTCCAAGGAAATTGACTCTATCCTTCTTTATGGGTCAGTCTGACCTCTTAGACTACAAGTATCCTGAGTACTCCCAAAGACTGGGTGGGGCTACTGCCTTCAGAGAAGTTTTTCCAGGTGTGGTCTAACCCTATTTAGGCTTAAGGTGGGGACAATCACTTCAGAGATGTCTTTGACACTAAGTCCTAAACCCTCTAGAGGTCAATGCTTGGCTTGAGGTAACTAGATTTGCAAACTCTTTCTAGACTTTCCAATAATCATTTCTATGCACCCTTATATTTACAATAACAGGCATAAAAAAGTATAAACAGCATAATCAGATATCAAACTAAATTCTTAAAACAGAAGGTCAATACTTATTAAGCTTATCTTTATCCTTATCTTAACTACTATTTACACAAAAACATTGAATTAGGTCTCAAAAGGCATCAAAACAGATCCCTGTTTTCGGTCCAGCATTCTGATCTTTTAACCATTGTCCCTGAACAGAACCGGCTCTGAGACACTCAAAAGGCGGCCCCCACCCCTGAGCACAAGATATACAATAACAGTTTCCATTTTATATAGGAACAACCAAAGACAGCTTCCAAACAAAATAGTCAAAACTTTAACTTCCCATATTGTTTCCAGAAAATAGCCCAGTAAACTCCAAGGACATATCTGACTTCTGTCTAGCCAAAGAAGTAACAAAACCACGAGGCACAAGTCAAACAAGCTTCTACTTTCCATCTTATGATTTGTTCCTCTAGTACCCCACTCCTTAGGTACCATAATGAGTTAGTCCAGATAGACTAGAGGAACAAATTTCAGGACACTCATATAGGTATAAGGAAAGGGTTTATGTACAAAAGAAATGTGACCCTAAGAAGGCAACCCAATCCAGTCCAGTGCAAAATCATAAGTACAATAATAACCCATATGCCCAAAATCAGTCTATAAAGTCTGCTTCTGACTCAGGAAATCACAGGTCAGTGGGTGCAGAATTCTGATGCAGGCAGGGGTCTCCCCATGGCTCCTTGCTTCCAGGGCTCAGGTCCATCAACAGCATGCCACTCTAGCTTCAGAGGTCTGTCTTCATCAGGGCAAAGCCGTGTGGTCTCTCGACCAACTACTCCAACCTCCCAGCCGCCGCCATTCTGTGTTGCCTGTCATTAATCATCTCTCAAACTAACTTTCAACAACTGGGGAAGATAGCTTCTCAGCTTCATGAGGGAAATATCGTGAGATTTCTCAGGAGTCTCAGGTGAAAGCCATGCCCACACAGAGGCGTCATTGGCTACTCAATGGCTATCTCCAGATTAACAGGCTAGACTCCACCCCTACATCTCAATTATAAATTAACATAAGCACATGACTGCTACAGCATGTATTGTTTATTATTGTTGTTTAATGATTACTGTGTCTCTCATGTCACCCATCTTGCTCTACTGAACATCTTACTTTCTGAGAGTGACTCTTAACCCATTGGCATTTCATCCTTTCTCTCATTTGTTTTTCTCTTCTATCTGTACTCAGACTCTGTTCAGTATAAAAATAAATAAATATATTTCATAAAATATGGCTTTTTAAAAAACTTCATTATATTAGTTTGAACATCTCCAAGGAAAGAATAGTCCGTGCACAATAGCATCATGATGGAAAATAGCAAAAAATAGCAAGACCATCAATAAGATGGATTGATATTGTGACTACAACAAAGGACTCGAACATAACAGTTTAAAATGGTGCAGGACAAGCAGAAGCTGATTAGACAACTTCTTATAATAATGTATTACTTTAGTTAAAGCTAATAACATTTTTCTTTCTTAACAGAACACCACTTTTTTGCCAGTAGTGGAGGTATAAAATTTTTCAAATCATTTGCTATTTAATTTCAAGTATTAGGTGGGATGCATTGTCTTTCTTTCTTAAAATGAAATGTGAATTTGTAAAAAGAACAAAATTGTGTGGGTGGTGCAAACAGCTTGTCTTGGAGACCAAATAACAGTGATGGTTTGAATCCTTCCAGATTTGTGGCAGAAATAAAGACTTCTTCACAAATCATAGCCAAGAAAATCCAATTAAGCAGTTCTTCTCTGGAACAAATAGTTTCCCAGTCATAATTGACAGAATGTCACTATTGTTTTGTTGGTTTGTTTTCATTTATAAGAACAAATCATTAAACATACATTGCTTCTAATATTTAAAAAAGAAAGTTATTTCTTTTTGCTAACTAGCCCAATGTCCTTGCTCCTTACAAGAGACTCATCCAAGTATTTGGGATGAGTCTTTCGGAGAATTTGGCTGCAATTTGTGGCTTCTGCCTTTTCAACCTATTGTGTCAAAGATTAGCACCCACATCCACACCAAACAAAAAAAAAGGGAAATGTGGATGGCTATGAGGACATATGGTATTGAGCCTGACCTAGAAATGTGATGTATTGCTTTTATTCACTATCTCCTGGCAATACCACAACTTCTAAGTGGACATAGACAAGACCAGTAAATGAAAGTCCAATACAGAGGGAGAGCATTGCTAGTCTCTGTCACAACCGGGAGTAAAATAATATAGTAAGGCTATTTATAGGCTTATTAAATCAGCCTGAAAGTT
>PVJH01041695.1:0-14794 GCA_004026705.1 Nesogale talazaci | reverse complement strand
GTGGACCACCAAATGGGGCTGAGGTGAGCATACTACCACGAAATGTGTCTTACTCCATTATTTAAATCTCTCTTCTATCTCTCTTATTCCTATGACATTACTATAATCTTTACTTACTATCGCTGTATAATTGCACCAGCTGGACCCGTGATGATGTGTTAGGGGCTGGCTTCCCTGGCAGGTGCAGAGTTGTGTGGCTTCAATGGCAGCGTCTCTGGCAGCTTCCTCTGGGAGAAGAAGTTCCCAGAATACCTCCTAAGAGAAGGCCACACCCACAAGGAGACACCATCAGGCTGTGACCTGATTGACAGGCTAGGTTTCACCCATATTTTCTTTTTTGTTAGTTTTGTTTTAAACATTTTATTGGGGGGCACTTACAGCTCTTATAACAATCACTCTATCCATTGTGTCAAGTACATTTGTACATATGTTGCTATCATCCTTTGTAAAACATTTTCTTTCTGCTTGAGTCCTTGGTATCAGCTCCTCATTTTTCCCCTCTCTTCTCGCCCCATGAACCCTTGATAATGTATCATCAACTATGATTATTTTCATATCTTACCCCCCTGCTGTGTCCCTTCACCCACATTTCTGTGGCTTTGCTAGTATGTTGCCTTCAAGTCTTGGTGTCCCAGGTTGAGGTCTGGTCCCTCTCTCCTAAAGGGTTAATTTTAAAATCTATAGAAAATCATGACACCTTAAGAAATATACAAGTAGGCTGAGCCCCGGTGGCGTGGTGGTTGTGCGCGGGACTGCGGCCCACTGGCATGGAGGTTCAATTCCGGCTCCCAGGAGCAAAGGCTGGGCCTCCTACTCCCACCACCAGGGCAGTGATGCTTAAAAAAATTTTTTTAAAAATTAAAAAAAGAAATATACAAATAACCCACTTAAAAATGGGCACAAGTTATAAATAGACAATTTACTAAAGTTGACATTTAGGTGGCCAATAATTGTGAAGAAATGATCATTAGCCCTAAGAGAAATACAAGGTAAAACACCAATGAGAGATGCCACTTTACATGGACACGCAGAAAAATTGAGAACAATGGAAAATAATAAATGCCGGGAGGATGTGGAAAGATTGGAAGGCCCGTGCATTGCTGGTGGGATTGTACAGCTGTGGAAATGGGCCTGGTGCTTCCCTACACAGATGCAATACAATACCTTATGACCCTGCAGCCTCTCTGCTTGGCGTATACCTTACAGAAATAAGAATAACATATGCACACCTATGCTTATTGCAGCTCTTTCTATAATAGCAAAAAGATGGGGGGAAAGTCAAAATGACCAACGACGGAGGATGGATAAACTCATGATGTGACATCCACACAATGGAAGATTATTCATCCTTTATGAGAAATAGTAGGCCTCTCAAACACCTTCAGACGCGGACAAAGTGAGAGGGCAGTATGCTTGGCAAAGTTACTCAAGCTCTACAGCTCCATTATTATAAAGGAGACATGGAAAGAGGCTTCATGATAAATAATGAGACTTTAAAGACTACAACGAGGCCAGGGATCATGCAGGGCAGGATGGGAATGTGGAGACAGGGGGAAGACAGAAAGGCAAGAAAAAAGGGAAGGTGGGGAATTGAAATATATATATATATATACATGTATATGCACACATACACATATATACACACATAAACATATAGACACACACACATATATAATGGAATGCTGTCACTGGTTTGATGAGATGAACTGTGCTGCCACATAGAATGTGCTTTTCTTTGTCTATGTGGGCGATAGTTTTTGTGTACCAACATGGCACCTGTAAAAGATATGGGTGGCATGGGGAGGGTATTGCTTATGCCTCCACAGGGAAGAGAGGGAACAGACCACAACCTGCCGCCCCAAGACTTGAAGGCAACATATTGGCATGAAATAGGGGCTATTGGCGGTGGGGTCTGCAGGGCCAGCCCCCATCCCAGCTATGTGAACCCCTCCCCAAAAGAACTGCAGGGAACAGCACTGACATACAGCTTGGGGGTAGGATGGTCTGCTTAGACTCCATAGGAGCAAACTAAGAGGGAGAGAAGGGGGTGGGGGCGGAGAGAGAGAGAGAGAGAGAGAGAGAGAGAGAGAGAGAGAGAGAAAGAGAGAGAGAGAGAGAAATGGAAGGAATCCAGACCCACCAAGGCTCGAGGAAGACATACTTGCTTCAAACCATCAGTGCACAGAGAGGACCATAAGGCCAGCACCAAACAGGACCCGACGTCCCCTCACTGACCCATAGTGCTGTGGGAGACAGCACTGGAGATACAGCACAGGAATTGTCTGACACCCTCCCCCCCCCCCCCCCACACACACACCGGGGTGAAGCATGAAGGGAGTGCAAGTCTCTCTATATAAGATAGGCAGGATGGACAATCCAGAGGAAAAACAATGGGAATGACAATTCTGGGGAGACATGGGAGAAGGGGAGGTAGGGGAAAGAAAGGGACGAGCCAACAAACCCAGAAACAAGGGAACAGCAAGTGATCTGAAATTGCTGCCAAGGTGGGTATAGAATGCCTGGTGGGGTCTGATCAAGTGCAGTGTAGCGGAGAGGAATTACTGAAGCCCAAATGAAGGCCGAGCATGATGGTGTGAAAAGAGGAAAGTAAAAGGAAACAGCAATGATTTCCAACCTTCCTAATGCCAGGCAACCCTTCAGCACAGTTCCTCATGTTGTGGTGACCCCCCCAACCATAAAATTATTTCTGTTGCTATGTTATAACTGCCATTTTGCTGCTGTTATGAATCAGGTGATCCTTGTGAATGGGTTATTCGACCCCCAAACAGGTTAAGAACCGTTGAAATAGAGAAAAGAACTGGGAAGCAAAGGGCAGGGAATACAGGGCAGATAGACCCCTCAGGACCAATAATGAGAGTAGCAATGCTAGGAAGAGAAGGGGTAGAACAGGGAAATGATCACAGTGTTATTCTGGGTAGATTAGAGAAACAAACTCATAAGCAAGCATATGTGTGTAAGAAAGAGGTTTATAGTCAAGAGCAGTGGAACATTGAGAAAACATCCCAGCCCAGTCCAATCCAAGATCATAAGTCTGATATTAGCCCATATGTCCAATACCAATCTGTAAGTCCTCTTCAGACTCACAAAGCATGTGCAATGACATCAGGACAATCACAGGCCAGTGAATGTAGAATCTTGTGTATCCAGTGGTGGTAGAAGCATCTCAGCGCTGGCAGGGGCCTCCCCATGGCTCCTCCAGTTTCCAGGGCTCAGGGTCTATCATTATGCTGCCACGTGTCTTGTCAGTTGCAATGTCTCCCAGAGAGTGAGCCAAGGGATAGTGTCTCCTGCCTCCAAGAAGGAATGACCACATTTCCCAGAATTCTCAGGAGAAGGCCACGCGTACACAGAGGTTTCATTGGCTATCTCCAGATTGACAAGTTAGACTCCACCCCTACAACTCTTAATCCTCAAAGTGACACCAGATTAGGTGACTGCCATGTCTCCAATAACCCCCACCCAGGGGGATGGACAGCAGAAAAGTGGGTGAAGGGAAATAGCAGTCAGTATAAGACATGAAAAAAATTATAAATTATTTAGGACTCATGAGGGAGAGAGGGGGAAGGGGGAAAATTAGCTGATACCAAGGAATCAAGAAAGAAAAAAATTTTGAAAATGATGAAGGCAGTTTATATACAAATGTGCTTGACACAATGGATGGGTGGGTGGATTGTGGTAAGAGCCCCCAATAAAAGGATTAAAAAACAACAGTGCTAGTTTAATGATACCTTTTACAAGCACATGGCTGATTACTATGCAACTGGCAGCCCTTATCTATAGAAGCCGACATGTTTCTATTTTTCTCCCTACTCATGGGACAGTCACCTCCGTTCTGCCTCCCTCCCCCCACCCAGGACTAGTATTAAGTTTCTCCCCTAATGAGCCCAGGGACATCTAGAGTTAAGACACTGCCCACCTTGTCACACATGTGATTGACTGTGATTGACTAGATATACCTGTTGGAGAATATATTCTCTCTCCCTCTTCCTCTATTGTTCCTGGCTTCATAGGAGAGGTGAGCACCCTGAACTTTTTACCTGTCTCTTTATCGTTTCTCTTCCATTGCACAGTCTCTCTATGGGATGCTCTCATTTGTGGGCTGGCCCTGTACTTCACCCACAAAAGAATTAGACAGGCCCCACATTCCATACCATGCACAAAAGCAAACTCAAGATGGATTCAAGATTTAAATATAAACCCTAAAGCAATAAAGACCATCAGTGAAAATAGAAGGATAAACTTAAGGCTGTTAACACAAGGAATAAGTACAGTATTGGACATAATGTAAAATGCCCACACTTTTTTTCCCCCACACTTTTAAAGGCAAAATAGAGTACTGGAACCTTCTAAAAACACACCATTTATGCTCATCAAAAGACTTCATCAAAAGAGTAGAAAGAGGGGCTGAGCCCCGGTGGCATAGTAGTTGTGCGCGGGACTGCGGCCCACTGGGATGGAGGTTCAATTCCCGCTCAGAGGAGCAAAGGCTGGGCCTCCTACTCCCACCACCAGGGCAGTGATGCCTAAAAAAAAAAAAAAGAGTAGAAAGAGAACCCAGTGATATTAAAAAATATTTCACAATGATATATAAAGGGATTTTATTTATCTTAAATCATTTTATTGGTGACTCATTTATTTTTATAAATCATTTTATTTGGGCCTCTCACAGCTCTTATCACAATCCACACATCTGTTGTGTCAAGTACATTTGTGTATATGTTGCCATCATCCGTTTCAAAATATTTTCTTTCTACTTGAGCCCTTGATATCAAGCTCCTCATTTTTCTCCTCCCTCATGAACACTTGATAATGTATAAATTATCATTTTTTTCATGTCTTACATTGACCTTTGTCTCCCTTCACTCACATTCCTGTTCTTCTCTCCAGTCCTACAAGGGGGGGTGGTTATACATCCATTATTGTGATCAGTTTCCCCTGTCTCTCCCCCCCACCCCTCATGGTACCACTACTTCCATTATTGGTCCTGAGGGGTCTATCTGTCCTGGATTCTGTGTGTCAAGAACTCTTATCTATACCCGTGTACATGATCTGGTCTAGCCGGATTTGTAAGGTAGAATTGGGGTCATGATAGTAGTGGGGTCGGGGGAACATTAAAGAACTAAGGGAAGTTGCGTGTTTTTTTGACAGGCTCATCTCTCCTTGTGACCCTTCTGTGAGATGTCTAATTGTCTACAGATGGACTGTGGGCTTCCACTCTGCGCTTCTCCTCAGTCACATTGATATGATATTTTGCGCTGGGTCTTTGATGCCTGATAACACCTGATGCCATGAGCACCTGATCCCAGATCTTCCATGTGGGCTTTGTGGCTTTTCATCTAGAGGGCCACTTGTTTATCTTCAAGTCTTTAAGGCCCCAGTCGGGCACCATCAGCTTTCTCCACCACATTTGCTTATGCACCTATTTTGTCAGACACTGGGCCTCTATGCAAGTCCTCCCTCAACACACGAACACTTTGTTCTAATAACCTGGCATTCTGTGATGCCACCTTTCCTGTCCGCACACACTCTCTTTTCAGTCCTATGCTTCCCACAGTGAAGATCTGTTTTTCCCAGGAGACACTCTTCCATTTGTGTAAGTCTCTCTTAGTTTCTTGTACAGCTGCTGTTTTATTTTCTTTTATAAGTCTTTTGTTTTTCTGATAAGGCTTACCTCTATAGATTTTATCTCTTGGTGGTTATTGTAAATGGTAGTTTTTTTTAAATTTCACTTTGGGCATTACCTTCTTTAATGTACAAGATTCCAACTAATTTCTGTATGTTAATCTTATATCTTGCTACATTATCAAATTTTTCAGTTAGTTCTAGCATGTTATAAAATGTAATCTTTGGCGTTTTGTACATTTACCATCCTCACTTCTAAGGAGCATTCTGGCCTTGCTAAATCATTCCCTTCCATATTCACTACCAAACTTGAGACAGAGTCGGTAAGAGGCTAGATTCTTCCCCCTGTTTTTTTTAAGTTAAGATGACTTTGGTGAATTTTTCCAAGCCAACATCCAGCAGCCAGTTAACATTTTAACTTGTAGCATGTCACAAGAGCCAGCATAATCTTCAATTTTCTCCATCCACCTTCCCTTCCCCCTGCACGAATAATGTGCCTTTCTCCTCTGTAAGAATAATGTATTATAGCTCCACACCCTTTCTCCGTAGCATTCACCAGCTTACACGAGTCATCAGAGCCAGAGCGGACCAGACTGAATGGGCTTCGAGTTGAATCCAAGGACAAAGAACAGCCAGGCAGAGGGTAAAAACCCAGGAACTAATTGCCTGATGCATACACAACATCCCATAACAAATGATGACTCACACACCCACCCACCCACCCTCACTGCCATTGAGTCACTGCTGACTCACAGTGATCTCCCTCTCTATGGCTTTCTGAGATAGTCACTGTTTCCAGGATGGCAATCCCAGGCTTTCCCCCACAGAGATGCGGGTAGTTTCAAACTGCCAACCTTGTGGATCACAGCCCAACCCGAAAACACAGGCTCCTTCAATACGTGATGAGAACGATGATGATAAACCTTTACCTCACACTCCACTTTTTTTTTGGGGGGGGGGCATCACTGCCTCTGGTGGTCATGGGCACTAACCAGTGCTGCTCCTGAGAGCCACCGCTGGATTTGAACTGTCAAGCCCGCGGGCCGCAGTCCCACACTCAACTGCTTACACCACCGGGGCTCAGCCCTCACACTCCACTTTTGAACACTTCTCGCATGTGCTCCTCGCTGCCACAATCTCACCCACATAGACCCAAACTCCCAGCATCCCCCACTTCCGTTCACGAGGAAACATCATGTCCTTCTGCCTCAAATTGCCATCGACTCCATTCTGACTCACGGTGACCCTATAGGGCAGGATAGGGCTGCGCCTTCGGTTTTCTGAACCTGGCCTTTCTCCGGCATAGTGATGAGTGGATTTGAGGTGCTGACCTTGGGGTTAATAACTCAATGCATAGCTCACTTCCTCACCTAAACTTCCCACCTAAACTTCATTAAAGCCTCTCCTTTATCCTTGTTCAGGAGGCGGAGACCTGGGGTGCCTTAAGGGTCCTTACACATCTCCACTTCTCTCTTCAATAAATCTTCTTGCTTGTGAGGTGAGCTTAACAACCTGCCTCATGATTCTTAACGGGGGAAGAGCAAGAATGATGTGTGGGAGACAACAAACTCATTTGCAACAAACTCACTACCCAAGAGTTGGGGGCCCTGATAGCATAATGGGTTACAAGTGGGCTACTGCTCACCGCCAGGTCAGGGGTTCAAATGCACCAGGCGTTCTGTGGGAGAAAAAAGCCTTGCTGCTTCTCCACAGAGTTACAGTCTCCGGAACCCAAGGGGGCAGTTCCCTTCTCCATGGGGTTGATAGGAGTTGAAAACCAATCTCCTCAATTTAGTTTTAAAAAATAATTGACCAGCAGAGGGCAGTAAAATGACAAGGCAGTAAAAATTGACGCCTACCACAGAACAGTAAAATCACATTGTAATGAAGTGCATCTGTGAGATTAAAAATTCCACTGATCTGTTGTATCTCTCTACTGGCTGACTTTCATTTTGTTCTAGACTTAGGTGCTCTAGGGGAGGTACATGAGACACGGTGATCCCAAGTTGACGAGACAAATGGTTTGCTTTCTTTCATGCTTGGTGGTGTGTGTGTGTGTGTGTGTGTGTGTGTGTGTGTGTGTGTGTGTGTGTGTGTGTAGTTTCACAGGCAAATCTAGGACTTTAAGAAGAAAAGAATAGAAGCCCACGCACAGTGTATGGCTTCCTTTTTATTCATTCAGCAAATGTATATTGAGCACTTAGTATAGGTGCCAGATGCTGGGCGGTGAACTTAGGAAGCATCAATTAATCAGAGACCCCGGCTCCTGTAGACACTACATCTGACGGAAGGACGCCCACTGCCTTCCTGGTGAGTCTGCCTCACAGCGACTCTGTGAGAATGAGCCAAACAACGTCTTAGAGCTGGGTTGTTGTTTGTTTTTCAGAATCAGATACCTCATCTTTCTCTTGTGTTCCAATCACGGATCTGGCGGTTCGCAGTCCAACGCTTAACACACAGCACCAGAAGTGTCCCTGTAAGTTTCCAAGACTCCTCACAACCTAGAAAGCCTTGTCTTTCTCCCGGAGCAGCTGGTGGTTTTGCATTGCTGACCTCAATGATTGCAGCCCGGCCGTCAGGGCCCCTGGCTGGGGAAAGGCCCAGCTCAGTGAAAAAGAAATAATTAACGTATGTTGTGCAGTTGAAGTGAAAAGTGCTATGGCAGGGGAAAAGAGAGAGAGAAAGAGAGGAGAGGAGAGGGGAGAGAGAGAGAGAGAGAGAGAGAGAGAGAGAGAGAGAGAGAGAGAGAGAGAAGAGATTGATTTGGATCAGGAGAATGGGGATTCAAGAAGTCAGGGGTTGGTGCAAATGCTTAAGAGGATGGCATTTAATCAAAACTGAAGTGAAAGAATAGACCACATAGATATCTGGGTGTGGCTGTCATGTGCTTATGTTAATTTCATGATTGAGATGTAGGGGTGAAGTCTGGCATGTTGATCTGGAGATACCCATTGAGTAGCCAATGAGGTCTCCGTGTGGGCATGGCTTTCTCCTGAGACTTCTGGGAAATCTCATGATATTTCCCTCATGGAGATGAGAAGTGATCTCCCCAGTTGTTGGGAGTTAGTCTCAGAGACAATGAATTATGGACAGGACAAGATGGCAGTGTCCGAGGAGCTGAAGGAGCTGGAGGAGAAGCCACATGGCCTTACCTTGATGGAACCAGACCTCTGAAGCTGGAGAGGCCATGGGGGGACCCCTGCTGGCGCTGAGTTGCCTCTGCCACCACTGGATGCTGTTGATGGACCCTGAGCCCTGGAAGTTAGGAGCCATGGGGAGACCCCTGCCAGTGCTGGGACTCTGCACCCACTGGCCTGTGACTTCCTGAGTTGGAAGGAGACATTATAGACTGGTATCAGGCATATGGGCTAATATTGGACTTATGACTTTGAACTGCACTGGGTTGGCATGCTTTCTCAATGTTCCATTCCTTTTGTATATAAACCATTCCCTTATATCCATATGCGCGTCGATAAATTTGTTCCTCTAGTCTACCAGGACTAACACATTTTATTAGGAATTAAATTGTGCCACCCAAAATATGAGTCGGAACCCTAACTCCTGGATCTTGAACCCCTCGTAGTGTAGTTGGGTTACAGGTTGGGCTGCTGGAGATCAGGAGTTCAAAACTGCCAGCTACCCTGCTGGAGAAAGAGGCAGCTTTGTACTCCTTTAAAGACGTGCAGTCTTGGAAACTGGCAGGAATGGTTCTACTCTGGTCTTGTGGGGTCACCATGAGTCGGAAAGGCAGGGAGTTTCTTCCCGGGGATGTGAACCTGTTTGAAAGCAGTTTTCCTTGTCATGTTTACTAATCATAACTCCAGTAAGGTGGGCTCAACATCTAATCACTTCTGGGTTATAAAACCATTAGCTGCAGAGATACTCTAAATATGCTGGGGTGGGGGTGGGGGCATAGATAGGAGGGAGGAGTCAGACCGCCGGTGAGAATCATTTAGGGAACCAAGAAGCCAAGGAAAGTCCAGGAGTACCTAGAAGGAAAGGATTTGGTATGAGAGAGTCCAGTCTGGACATTCAGCCTCCAGAGCTGTGAACGTCAACGTTAGGAGAGTACCCACTTGGGTATTTCTGTTCTAGCATCACGAGGTGACTTGGTGGCTTGGCAGTTACCCGTAGGGCTTCGGAACACAAGGCCAGCGGTTTGCAACCGGCCGTCTCTCCTCGAGAGAAAGATGAGACTTCTACTCCCGTGCAGCGTGCCCGTCTCAGAAACCCACAGGGACCGTTCCACCCTGCACCACAGGGTCTCCAGGAGTCTGCACCAACTCCTCCACCGGCAGTGAGGTTTTGTTTGTTTGTTTTTAGTTAGGCGACCTGGGGGAAAAAGTGCTTCCCACAAAGGAAACCCAGAGGAAAGGATCCGAAGAAGGCGGACTGGTCCAGAGAGTCAGTAGGTAAGAAAACCCAGCCCACTGCGTGGTTGGTTGCAGCTGTAAGAGGGTCTGCTGTCTCCATCTCCAGCCCCCAAGACACGCGAGGGGGCGGGGCTTGTTGCACATGCGCGCACGGCGTACGCCGCTGGGCCCCGCCCCTCGATCCGCGCTGACGTCACGTCCGCCGGCGCCGGCGCTGGCTCTGAGTTCTCCCCGGTGAGAGCGCGGTGCTCCGGTCGCGGCTCGCCGCTCGCCGCCGGGTGCGGGCCCCCCCCCCCCCCCCCCCCCCGGCCGGTTAGGGCGAGCAGAGCGCGGGGTACCCGGATCCCTTAAGCGTCCACCCGGCGGTGGCTTCCTCTAGTGGAGGTGAATGGATGACCGGGAGAGTGGGGCCGGGGTGGCTATTGTCAGTGGGTCGCGCAGGATTTGTAATGGACAGCATTCCCTGCCTGCTTGCCCGGAGCGTGCAATCTGAGAGTCGGTCAGATAAGAGATCCCCCACCCCCAACTCATTTAGCCTTTTAATGCTTTGGAGTTTAGAGCTGGTCTCTTGCCGCGCAGACCTCTGGTCTTGCAGGTACTAGCCCTGAACTGTTTACATTCCTTAGCTTCCCCATGACCAAATTGGTTCGGAAACTATCTTGTCAATACAGACCGTGGCCATCGGGAGCCCCGCGCTCCCTCGGTCATCGGGGACGTCTGAGGGTGGCTATTACCAGCCCCCACACTTCAGATATTTGTGTGGGACACTGCAGCCCATTTTCCGAAAATACACGGTCTCTTCTGGTCTTCAGACACCAATCTAATGTGAGGATTTCTTTGGACACGCCGGTGACTGTGTTAGAACCTGAGACCGCCGATCTTTGGAGTTCTCGTGTCAGCTTTCAAACAACTCGGTCCCCAACGCTGACGTTGGCATCTGTTGGCACAACCAGCTCCAATCTTGTGCCCAGCAACCCCTCTTCTCATTAAGGTTAAGGCTGTTAGTCTGTTGTGGGTTCTGAGGCTGTTTTATAAAGTGATAGACATGTATTTAAAGTAGAAGAAATTAAAGGAGGCGCTACAGCTTTTTATGTCTTTGTAACATAGATTTTTCATTTTAGGAGATGTCCAGTGTAGGAAGTACAGCTACTTAAAAGAAAATTAACATCAACTGGAATCCCATTACTTTGAGGTAACTGCGATTAGATATAGGCTTTTAATTAAAAATATCACATTCCTGTAAATGTTATACAAATATTAAATATTTTATCCACATGAAATATTAAGGAACCCTTGTGGGCTTGCACAGTGGGGAGCCAACCACAAGGCCAGCAGTATGAACCCATCAAGCACTCCAAGGTAGAAAGACGAGGCTTTCTATTCCCATAAAGATTTACAAACTCAGAAACCCACAGGGGCAGTTCTCCCCTGTCCTGCAGGCTTACTACGAGTTTGAATCGACTTAATGGCAGTGAGTTTGGCTTTGGTTTGACTTCTGAGTAGGTTCAAACCAGCAACCATTAGATGGGTAGTCAGGTGCTCAGCCGGTTGCAATATCCAGGGACTCCTGAGATGGTGCTAGAATCAGACAGCTTGGAAGACTTGACACGGAGCCCTGTGCAAGGGTAGGAAGTCTTCCATGGTGTATGGATAGTTTTTGAAAAGATGAAGAAAAACCATTAGATATTTTCCCAGGACTTCTTCCCATTTTTAAATTCAGGCTCATTTTTTCCCTCCTTGCCTCACTCCTCCAAGAAAGAAACATGGCTGACGACTCTCAGAGAAACTTCCGCTCGGTGTACTATGAGAAAGTGGGGTTTCGTGGAGTGGAAGAAAAGAAATCACTAGAAATCCTCCTGAAAGATGACCCTCTGGGTGAGTTTGGCACTTTATTGATTGTCACCCCAGATGTTGCCGTTACATGCATAGCACCTTCAGAGATTTCCAGAGGAGTGTGTCACTGGCTGTGTTGTCTAGTACTGGACTCACAGGAGAATGCCAGGTTTTAAGAGACATCATAGGTTTTTCACATTTGCATTATACCCAGAAAGAAGGTTTGAAATGGCCTGTAAGGAACCCAGTTGTTTGTTTGTTTGTTTTTTCTCTCTCTTCTTATTCAGTCCAATATATGTTCTGTCTGCAATTTCCAGATGATGCGACAACTCTGGCCGAAATGTTCTTATCTGGACATGCTCAGACTGCATTAGATATCGACATCTTCCATTCGTTCATGTGAGCCAGGATGAGTAAGGTCTAATTGTTTCTCTCTCCTTTAGATATCGAGAAACTTCGGACTTTCAGTCAGAGGTTCCCCCTCCCGTCCATGTACCGTGCCCTGGTGTGGAAGGTACTTCTGGGTATGTCTCTGAGCACGGGCAGATTTGTGGCCATGGTGCTGGGGCTTGAGCTTCCTTAGGGTCATCGCCTGTGTCAGGAAAGGGCTTCTTGTCGCCCTGTACGGAATACCCGTTCTCCCTCAGCAGCCTCGAAAGAGAACTTTGCCGTGCAGCACCCTCCTGGCTTCAGCACTAAATCGCTGCGCTCGGTGGTTCCCGGATGTTAGTGTCTTAATGAGTGTTATTAGAGGGTGTTTCGAGGTGGTGCGAAGGGTTAATTCTTGTGTGTCTTGTGGCCCCAAAGTTGCCAGTTCAAGTTCATGCAGAGGCACCTTGAAAGAAAGGCCTGATGATTGACATCTTAAAAAAAAAAAACCAACCATCGAGGCCTATGGAACCCAGTCGCTGCTTTGACACACATGGAGTTGAGTCTGAGCTACCTATAAGTCCACCCCTCCTAGGGTGGGCGGGTGGAGGGGAGTCACCCCTGGGCGTCCTTTGCAGCCCAGAACCGCCGGTGTGCACCCTTAGACAGGTTAATGAGCAAACACTCAGCAGGGCGACTTTCTTAGTAACCGGAGTCTGAAGATCCGACGGGGGTCAGTAGCTTTGAGATACGCAGTGCAGGGGCAGCACCCAGAGGGGTGCGCCCCCACCTCACTGCGGAAATAGAAGGAAGTCAGGACAGTGGGCGGGGTCTGCAGTACATGTGTTGATGGGCTGTTGCATGCCTTTTCCCAGCTCCTTGACAGAAGGCTTTAATTGCCTCTCACCTGTTGTTGGGGCATGTAAATGGAAGGTGGTTTTGCGGGGAGGGGTTCCTACCAGCCTCTCTGTGCAGACGGAAGCGAACATGAGTTCCAGTCCGACTGTTGCAGGTGGGCCGGTGTTAATCAGGAGAAGGGTTTGTTTGGGGCGGGCTCTCAGTGATGTGCCCTTGTGCCACTTCTGGTCCCCACACAGGGATCCTGCCGCCGCACCACGAGTCCCATGCCCAGGTGATGGCCTACCGCCGCGAGCAGTACTCGGACATCCTGCACGCCCTGCGGGTCATCCGCTTCGTGGGCCCTAGCGCGCCGCAGGTTGAAGTCTATCTCCGTATGTACCAGCTGGAGTGCGGAAGGCTGCCGCGAAGCCCCTCTTTTCCGCTGGTGAGTGGGGTTGGGCTTTCAGGGACCCCTGCCATTGCCTGGGGAATAAAAGCCAAAGAACTTTTCAGGGCATGTGTGACCCTGCCTGTGTTAACCCAATCTGCTGTACTTCCCCCCCCAGACCTTTATTTGATTTGTTGCGATATTAGGGAACATTTACACCCCAGGTGAGGTCCCGTTCAAGAATGGCTGCATATGTTGTGGAGTGGCAGTTACATTTGTCAGAATGCATTGGTGGAAATGGCGTGGGACCCGTCTCTGACCTCCAGGAGGCAGAAGTCAGATGTGCCCCCACTCTCCATCCATCTTTACCTATTCCGACACCAACTCTTCTTCCCACAGCATGCTGTTGCTGCTGGGCTGGCTTCACTCACCCTATGCCGTGGCCACACAGAGCTCGCTGACCACACTCAGGGTTCAGGGAGTCTGTCCGGGGACTAACAGACACGGGGATCAGCAAGCACTGGTGCACAGCAGCAGCTCCCCTCATCCAGCGGCCTTGTCTCTCAGCCACGTGGTCCCTGGTTCTCTGCCTCGGTGGACCAGGACGCCAGCCTGTTGCTCTCACAGCCCTGAGTCCTCTGAGAGTAGGCTCAGGGCTGCTGTCCTTCTGCTCCATCCCACGGTCTCCAAGCCACATGCTCTGGGCCCCTGCTCCCTTCAGACAGAATGCTCTCCCAGCCACGGGAGTGGTCACAAACACTGACTGCCCCCCTCTCGTAGTGCTGCTCATGCCCTGGGCATTCATACCTCCCCCTCTCCCCCCATCATTCGGTGGGAGTTAAAGAGACTCTGTAGAAGAACCTGGCTGAGAAACTTCACTCCCCCATATTCGTCAACTTCTCTCTGTGTTCTCTTTATTCTGTGCCCAGGCCTCTTGGTCTCATACAGGTGGTTTTTAAAGTGGGCACCTATCTTGCTAATAGCCTTTATTTCACTCATCACTCTACTGTTTCACTAAAAGTTGACCTCAGAGGATGAGCTCCGTTCTAGATGGAAAGAGTGTCTTAGAGTGACCGTCTTGGGTAGTTTTCTGTCCTCTTACTTTTCCAGCTTATGTTGTTTGTTTTGTGTCAGTTCTGCTCCACGTTCTCCTTCCATCCTATTCGGGACCATCCCTTGCAACCTTGGTCAGAAGGGTCTGCGGTGGTAGCAGGCACCATCTGTTATTTCTGGTTCCACGGTGGGTGCCGTTGTCACTCCAAGTTTCTGGTTCCCTTCTTCCTGTTTTGCTCCTGGCGAGTCAAGATGTGTTCTTGTTCCTTAGAGGGCCACTGCAAGCATTTAAGAC
>PVJH01041694.1:0-14804 GCA_004026705.1 Nesogale talazaci | reverse complement strand
CAACAACAAAACAAGTCAAATTCAAGGGGAAGAATGATGGAACGGGACTGCCTTGGAATAAGCAGCCTTCTTTCCTGAATTGTCAGAACACACAGTGTGTGGTAAGGAGTATGAAGTGTTAGGCTTACGTAGGCTTAAGGGAAACCGAGGCACAATGAAAAGGAAAGGTTTGAGCAAGACAATAATACTATGGAATATTGTACAAAGAGATCAACCTGTCTACCCTAGGTTTTAAATGCAATCAGGGGGCTGAGCCCCGGTGGCGTAGTGGTTGTGCGTGGGACCGCGGTCCACTGGGACGGAAGTTCAATTCCAGCAGTGGGGCTGGGCCTCCTCCTCCCACCACTGGAGAGCAGTGATGCCCCCCCAAAATAAAATAAAAATAAAATGATCAAGTCATGGTGACTACAAAAATTAAATGCAGTGTCCAAGAGAGTACCTGCCAGCCGCTCTTGGGAATGAAGATAATGGGGACTCAAACTTGACTCCAACGACTATTTCAGTCACAGGTCCACAAATGATTTCTGAGAGCTAACCACTGGGGTGCTTCTCACCATCCAAGGTGGGTCATAAGTCCTTGGCCAAGTGCTCCTTGATACCCCAGTTCCAGAGGTTTGGCCTGCAGGTCCCAGAGGGCAGAACCCCAAACTGCACAGCGGTTGAGTCCAGTGACTCTGTTGAAAAGGGTAGACCCCGCTCCCGTGAGTTTCAGGGTCTATCTATAACTGTCTATTGTAGTAGAATTCCCTGGCTTTTTCTCGCAGAGCAGCTGCTGGTTTCAAACTGGAGACCTTGGAAATCACAACCAAACACCCAGCTCCTAAGCCACTAAGGATTTCCCCCTGAGGGCGTTTCACGTGAGCGAGGCCGAGGAGGGAGGGGCGGGCACGAGGGCTCTGTGGACTACCGCTGGCCTACAGGGCACGGGACCCTGCTCTGTGAATTCCATCACTCCTTTCCTTTTCTCCACCCGTCCGTGGTCCCTGCCTCCGGAGGCAGCCAAACGCGACACCCAGACCTAGGTCATGGCGCGGGCAAGGTGCACAGTAAATGCCCCTCCCGGATAAAGTGCCTGTGGAGAGTCTTCACCTCTAAAGATGCTTCCTTCCACTCTCCCTCCGCTTCTTCCCTCTCCACTCCCTCCCGCCTCCCTCCTCCATTAAGTGCAGGCGCTAGCTCTCCGACGTCGGTCAACAGGACAGCAGCGCCTGTCTTCTGCCTTTGCGTATAGCGTCCTCATAGTTACGCCTGCAGCTCTAGTAAGATCAGGTTGCCCCACGCACAGCCCCTAAACCCTGCTTGGGGCAAACGCACCCCGTTAATTACCTCGGCACAACACACCGCTAATTGTCCTAATTACTCTGGGGCTCGGCGACACCGCCCCTGGCGGGCCTGGCTGGCTGGCTCTGAGCAGCCGCGCGCGGAGGAGAACACCGGCAGCTCCGGGGAGCGCAGGCAGCGGCGGCGCGGCCCCGGCTCCGCGAGGGGAGGCGCCGGTTGGGCCTGCGCCCCCTCTCCGATGAGTCCGACGCCGCTTCACGAACCGAACCGGGGAGGGGGGGGGGCGGTGAGTCAAGCGAGTCAAGCACGCAAGCTTGCCTGTGTCTTTGGGATCTACATTCGCAAGCCGGGTCCCTTCGTTTCCCCGGCCCTGCAGAGTGTTCCGAAAAAGTCCAGAGCAAGATGCCAGGATCGCCGAGGAAAAAGTCCCATTTTAGGTTTTCATAAATAATAACTCTCTAAAATCACTCCGTCTGTTTATTCACCACCACCACCACCACCCCATGCAGATTCCTGAGCGCGGAGACTTCGCGGGTCTTTCTCGACGTCTCCAGACCTACCACCTGACCTTGCCGGGCGGGCGCACGCAGCCCCTGGGCTGCCTTGAGTTCTCTGAGAGAGTGGACTGGGTCAAGAGTGGGTGGGGTGGGGCTGGGTGGGGAGATCTGACATCAGGAGGTGAGGGGGGGTCACACTCCAGGGGCTCTCTGCACAGGAAAGCTTTCCTTCGGGACTTCTGGCAGGCCTGGGGAGGAGACTGTTGCTTCCTCGGATCGGAGTTTAGGAAAGGAGCTGGAAAGTGCTACCGCGTCTTCGATTCGAAAATCAGTAAGATGGCTTCGAAGCCACTCTCTAAGACCACCATTCGGTCTCCACTCGTAAAACCGTCCTCCCTTTATAAACAGCCGGCCCGCCGCGCCCCGCGCCCTAAGCAAACACTCGCGACTGGAGGCCCTCCATGCCCCGCCCCCACCCGCCCGACAGCTCTTCTCATTGGCTGGATGCATCCCCCTTGAATTTCCATTGGCTGCTCCACTCTTTCCTCCGCCTCCAGCCCTGGCCGCGCCCCGCCAGCCGTCGCGGGCAGCGGCTGGGAATCCTGGGCTGTGGGCAGAAGCCGAGCTCTGCGCGGCGAGAGCGCGCGGCGCACGCGGAGCCACCGGCCGAGCGCACGCGGAGCCACCGGCCGAGCGCACGCGGAGCCACCGGCCGAGCGCACCGCTTCGCGTGGAGCCGGTCGTTCACGCCGGGCTGTGGGAGAGCGGAGCCCGGCAGATGGGCGCGCAGAGACGGGGCGAAGGGAAATGGACTGCTATTTGCGTCGCCTCAAGCAGGAGCTGGTAAGAGGGAAGCGGGCGCCGAAGGTGGGTGGGCTGCTGGTCCCGGGCGGTGCCGGTCCCGGGCCCTGGTCCCCCGGAAGCCTGGCCGGGTGGGGAGGAAAGCCAGCGAGGAAGCCAGGGGACGTGGTCTGGCAGGCGGAGGGCAGGGCCGGCCCGGAGCGAGCGGAGCTAGCCACGAGGAAACTTGACGCAAAATAGTGAAGATTTCTGGTGAGAGTGGCGACAGACGAGAACAAGTGACAGCGCGCGCGCGCGACAAACCGACCGACAGAAGCAAGTCGCGGGTGTGAACTTGATCCGCAGAGAGAGTGCGCGCTGAGACGCAGAGAAAGAAGAGAGATGGGTGCCCCCTCCAGAGTCCGACCGACCCCCCAGACTCAGGCGCCTTCCCCGGAGTGGGAGCGGCCGAGCGCGGGAGCTGGAGGACTGTGCACCCAGCGGGCGCTGCTTGGGGGGCGGGGGGTGGGGGGGACTCTGGGAGCTCCGGGGCCGGCGGGGCGCCCGGCGGAGCGTGTGCGGGCGCGACCCTGGCCCGGGGCAGGAGGTCAGCCGAGGACCGCTCTAGGGGAGCTGGCACCGCCCGGGGCCCCCAGCTCTCCCTGCCGGGCTTGGCAGAGCTGGCGCGGCTGCGGGGGCAGGCTTGGCCGGCTGTCTGCCCGGGCTTGCCTGCCAGCAGGGAGGGGGCCGGGGGCTGGCAGCTGTAATGGCGGGGGAGGGCCCTGCGCGGGAGGAGGGGCGCCGCCTGGCAGATCGCGCGCGGGAGCGGCGGAGGCCCGGCCAGATGTCAGGTCTGGGGCGCGGGGAAGAGCGGAGGGAACCTGCGGAGGCCAGGGTGCTGGGGCTCTGTATGTCGTGAATGGGAAGCGGGGGGTGTCCGGTTGATTCCCACTGGCTTCAGATTATCAACCCCACCCCTCTTTCTTCTCCGTTCAACCGCCGTGATTGGGACAGATAGAGAGCACCTGCACCCCACCTCCACCTCGCCCTTTGCCCATTTCTGAGCCAACCAGGCGCCCTCGCAATGTTTGCTTCCCTCGCGGGGCTTCTTGCCCCTTTTCGTTTGTGCGCTCAGTCTCAGATATTTCTGGGTCTCACTTTACTCCTTTCCCATTTCTTACTTTCCAGAACCAGGGGCACCCCGGCGTGGATCCACAAAGCGCCAGCCTAAGGCTCTCCAGGTTCTCTGAGAGCCGCTTCCATCCCGCCAGCAAAGTTTCCACTCTGCGGGCTGGGGAGGGCGCTGGGCAACGGCCAGCTTTGGGGCCTGGGGAAGGCTGGGCTTATAGTGGCAGGTGTCTTCCTCCACGCCTCCTTGCCCTGACTTTATGACACTCTTCCGGTGTGCCCCACTCCAGCACCAGCCTTCCCCTTGGCACTTTTCCTTATAGGCACTCAGATGTAAAAGTTACCGACCTTTACTGTAACTTCCTGTTACTTTGGTGAGGGACAGAAGTGTGTCCCCGTTGTCCCCGTCGCTCGCCCTCCCAAGGTACCCCTTCCCAGGCTGGCATCTTCCCATGCTTCCCACCGTGCCAGTGGGAAGCCCTAGCCCACACACGCACAATTCTGACATTTCCCATCCATCTGTCCAGCGCCGGAAAGAAAGGTCAAGGTCACCACAGATAATGTCTGAGGTCCAAGACCCATGCTGGGAGAAGACTGGAAAAGAATTGTCTTCTTTGTGCTGAGATTCGGGGGCCCCACCACCCACCTCAGGATCTGCCTTAATGGAGGGGTTGTGGGTGTTCCTGGCATGGGCTGGAATTTTAAAATTCTACTGATTTGCATTTTTTACAGCACCCTAGGTGGGAGGTGGTGAGGGGAGGGAGACAGTCGGTGGATGCCAGGAGGATAAAAAAGGCAAACAGGAATTTGCACCGAGCTGAGTTCCAAAGCTTAGTTTGCACCCTCTGCTGCCAAGGGCTTGAGTCCCCAAGCCCCAGGAAGAGGAAGGAGAGACACTGAAGTCACCGAGCTCCCATTAGCTTTCATTTGGCCCTTTGTCTGAGCAGCTTCAGCCTTTGACTCTCTTAGAGAGGAAGCCAAACGCCTGGCCCAGGGCCCAGAATGACACTCAGATGGGCGAGCTCGGCACCCCCTCCCCATGGGGCTCCGCCTCCTCCCTAGTGCCAGCCTGCTCAGAGAGAAGCCCTAGCTGAATGACAGGCAGCAGCGCTGTGAGAGCTATCCCCACCCTGACAGCTCAGCCTGGTTAGACAGCTGGGCTGGACCTCACTGCCTCAGTTTCCCCAATGGGATAAACAGGGAAAGTGAGGCTGAATTAACCCAAGGCCAGCTCTTTGACCAACTTCTTAGAGCTGTGGGGATTGAACTCAGTACAGCTTGGTTGTGGCCAAGGGAGGAAGATGTTGGTCATTTATACCCTAGATCTACAGGGGGACTGGGAAGGAAAGGCACAGAGTCCGTTTATGTTATGAGCTCTGGGGAGTTTAGGGTCTCTGGTGGCACTGTAGGTTAGATGTTGGGCTGTTGCCTTTCCTCAAGGCGAGTGGTGTGCCAGAGAAATGAGTCTGTGTGCTCCCCTAAAGATTCATGGCCTCAGGAACTTTGTATGGGGTCTCTGTGCGTTGGAACTGACCCGATGACAGTGCCCTAGAGAGTTCTGTCTTGTCTCCCAGGAGCTCCCGTCGCCTGGCTCTGCCCTAGGTTGGAGAATGCCTCGATGGCGCTATAGTCATTTATCCCACTAACGGCCCTTCAGACCTGTCATCTCTGGGGGTCAAACCTTCTGGAAACAGAAACGTGAACAGCTTGTGACAGAGCTTCGTGGAGGGTATGTTGTGCTCCCCTTCTGCATCCTGGTGGTCTGGCTTAGGTAGGGGGCTGTTGATCACAAGCTTAGTGATTCACATCCACCTGCTGCTTCAGGGAGGAGAGATGAGGCTTTCTGCTCCCGAAGAGCTGTACAGCGGTGGAAACTCACAGGGGCAGTTCTATTCTGTCTGGGAGGGTCACTATGGATCAGAATGGACTTGATGGCAGAGAATCTGAGCTTTAAAAAAACTCTTATGCAATCCTGACCCTGTCATCATAGGCAAGAAGACAGTTCCTGAAAACCAAAGGAGCAAACGTTCCTGATTTGCTGAAGCAGAAAAAAAATGCATACTGTAACACGTGACCCTGGCAGGGAGCTGAGGACTTGAGCAGGGAAGTGTCTGGAAAGCTGGAAGAGACAGACGCACGCACGAAGGGTCAGATTTCAGGGGTGAAAGAGGGCAGGCGAAGTCGCAGCAGCAGAGACACTTCTTCATTAGGGCAGGGGTTAGGGCTGTGATAACTCAGCAGGACCGGTTCTCCCTCCCTCCGGCCACCACAGAGGGACCCTGCCTGCACATCAGGCCTGGGACCAGCTGTTCCTTGCATCTCTCCCACAGAGGGGCTGCCAATAAATGGGGGTCGGCACACTGCCCTGGAGAAGGAGCAGATGCTGGTGAAGTGACTCACCGGTTCAGGGGCTGAGAGATGGAGGCGCCTGGGGAACAGACATCTCCTGAGAAGCCCGACTCCTGGGATGTGCAGGGGGGAACAGCAGAGGGACTTTCCTCAGGTCAG
This sequence comes from Nesogale talazaci, assembly GCA_004026705.1. Classification (NCBI taxonomy): domain Eukaryota; kingdom Metazoa; phylum Chordata; class Mammalia; order Afrosoricida; family Tenrecidae; genus Nesogale; species Nesogale talazaci. Next base: position 8,610 of record PVJH01041694.1, on the reverse strand, counting down.
GGTCCTCCTCGAACAGTGGTTCTCAACCTTCCTCATGCTGCATCCCTTTAATACAGTTCTCCTATTGTGGTGACCCCCCAACCATAAAATTATTTCTGTTGTTACCTCATAACTGTAATTTTGCTACTGTTATGAATTGGGCAACCCCTGTGAAAAGGTTGTTGGACCCCCAGGGGGGTGGCAACTCACAGGTTTAGAACCAATGCCCTAAAAGACCCTCCTAGAATAGTCACACACCCCAGAAGGAGAGTCTCTAGCCTCTTGTGGCCACAAGCACAGGAGGTTCCGGTAAATTGGGAAGGAACAGTGTGTCAAGACAAACACAAAGCCAAAAAGGCAAACTCTGGGATGCTGAGATGGAAACTCTTTCTGGGAGTTGACAGCCTCATCTTCCTCCACCGAAGTGGTTTTGAATTGTTGACCTTGTGGCCGGCAGCCTGGGGAGTAACCACGCTGCAGCAGGTGACAGAGGAGGTAGGTGAAGATCAGATTCACCTCTCAGGGCAAGGGGCTTCCTAAGGCGGGAAAAAACCCAGCTTTCTACAAAGGATCTCATCACCGCCTTGACTTTTCAGGGGACCAACAAGCCAATGTGGCGTGGTCATTGGGATTTAGGGTCAGGTGATTTGACCTCCTGCCCTGGCTCTGTGTCACACTGACATATTCTGTAACCTCCCCTCTGCCAGTAGCAGCTGCTGTCTCCATTGGACTCTGACTTACTGTGCCCCAGTGTGTGTCAGAGCCATGCTTCGTCGGTTCTAAACAACAACCCCCACTTTATCACGGCCTGGTGAGTGCCACAGGACAGATCCGGGACTTGCCGCACCCCCCTGCAGGTTCTTCAGGGATAGCTCAGACAGAGCCTGAGGCATTCTATCAAAATAGAGCCAGTCCCCCGTCCATGGGGTCCATTCGGACGCCTGGCCACCACAGGACTGACCCCGTGGAACTGGCCTTGTGGGTTCTCAGAGCAAAACTCTTCCTTCTGCTGTTGTTTTGTTGGCACTTCATCCACATGTGACGCCATTCAAGAATTCTCTCAGGTCAAGAGGAGTTGTCCAATCCTCACGACAAGATTCTGGAATGCTTTCTCCGTCCTTGTACTCAACGTTATTCATGTAATTGTTTTTTTTTTAATAACTGTGGTAAAAATACACCCAATGAAGCACTCTCCAATTCAACAACTTCTACACGTCCAGCTCAGTGCCATTGATAACACTCTTCCTGTTGTATAACCATCACTGATATCCTTCCACTGCTAACATCAACTCACCGCTCTCTACGGAAAAACTCTTCCTCCACCCATGGTAACAATTGGTCAAGTTTGATTTCTTCTTTTCTTTTTTCAGTAGTTTTCTTGAAATAATATTCACATCGTGCTCCAATTGATTGTTTGCTCCCTAAGACCTCGCTCTCCCATCCCCCATCTTATCCCCAATTACTATTGCTTCATTTATTATGGTGATGAATCCTATGCTTCACAAACTGGGAAACTCAAAGGAAGCAATAAAAAAAAAAAAAGCAAGGAGCGGAGCCCCGGTGGCGTAGTGGTTGTGTGCGGGACTGCGGCCCACTGGGACGGAGGTTCAATTCCAGCAGTGGGGCTGGGCCTCCTACTCCCACTACCGGAGAGCAGTGATTCCCCCCCCCACCCCCCTCCAAAAAAAAAGATCATGTAAAAAACAAAAAGCAAGCAAAAAAAAAGAGAAGGAAATAATAATATAAAGATGAAAATAAAAAGTAAGAAAGAAAATACCACCATCAATATTTGAAAAGCCAGAGAAGAAATTTCTGTCTTGGAACACTAGAGAAATACTTGAGTTTAGATTTGGGTCAAAAGGGCGGCAAAGTGGCCAAGTATCATATGTACCATCATTGGACCCATGGTAATCAAGCTTATAATAATCTCTGTCTGGTAGCAAATTTGTTCGAGTCCCTCTTTTGTGACTAGAGGGGTTCTGCCAGAGGGTAATCTGATGAGATAGTCTGCAGATGGATTTGGGGCTCCCACTGTCCTTCATAGCTTTCTCCAAATTGAGGGTTCACAATTTTTTTTGGGGGGGAGGGTGCATCACTGCCTTCTGGTGGTAGGAGTAGGAGGCCCAGCCTTTGCTCCTGTGCGGCCCATCCCAGTGGGCCGCAGTCCCGAGCACAACCACTGTGCCACCGGGGCTCAGCGAGGGTTCACAATTTAAGCTATGATATGTTTATATCATATGTGCATCACATGTGCATATGTGGATATTGTTATTATTAACATATGTGGATATTGTTATCATTATCTTTAGATCACACAGGCTTGTGAGCTTCTTCAATGTGGACTTCATTGCATCTCACTTGTTTGAATTCAAGCCTTTAAGAAACCAGACACTATTTCAATCAATAGGCAGTCACCATCTGCTTTCTTCACCACACTTTGAGACTGCAGGGTTTTTTTTAAGTTCCTTTTTTATTTTTTAATCATTTTACTGGGGACTTGTACAACTCTTATCATAATCCATTCATTCATCCATTGTGTCAAGTACATTTGTACATTCCTTGCCACCATCATTCTCAAAACATTTGCTTTCTACTTGGACCCTTGGTATCAGCTCCTCATTTCCCCCTCCTTTTCCCACTAACCCTTGATAATTTAGAACTCTCCCCCCCCCCAATCACTGCCCTGGTGGGAGTAGGAAGCCCAGTTTTGCTCCTGGAGAGCTGCTACTGGATTTGAACCCTCAACCCTGTGGGCCGCAGTCCCACACACAATCACTGCACCACCAGGGCTCAGCTACTTATTATTATTTTTTCACGTCTTACACTGTCTGATGTCTCCCTTCACCCACTTTTCTGTATACTACAACTCTTTTAAGTGAGCAGAAATTCTTGTCTTTCTCCCTGAGAGCAACTGGGGGTTTCGAACCACTGACCTTGTGAATAGCAGCCCAATGTATGAGCACTATGCTGTGATGCATTCTGAGCACTGGGTGAACTTGGTGAGGCTGACCTGCAGAAGTCAGTTATTCACACCATCCTTGATTAAGTTTGTGTTGGGGTCAAGGCACTTCACCAGGCCCCAGGGTCACAACCGACACCCGTTCCCTCTCCAGGAAACTCAGCTTATTGGAGGAGATACTAGTAAAAACATCCATGGATATGCCAGACCTTCACATGTAATAGAGTATGCCGTCTCTTGCCAAAGCAGTGCTAGGAGGTGGGTACTTTCATTGCTCCCAGTTTCTTGACAAAATGGAGAACTGGGAGGCTGAGTGACTTAGCCAGGCCATAGATGTGCCAAGTACTGAGGCAGAAATCAGTCCCAAGCAGTCTGATTTCAGATATAAACCCTTGACCAGCGTCTGCTTTAAAAACCTCCAGTATAAACCTCCAAGACCGAGGCCAGTAGTGCCCCTTCAGGTCTGGAAATGACCTCACCTCCAGGGCTCAATTTTCAGCCTCACCATAGAGAGTCTCTGTTGTGGGAACAATAGCACTTCTAAGGGGCTTACACCTTGGAAGGATCGTGCATTTGAGATCAAAAGGGCAGCACTTACCCAAGAACGAATTTAGAAGGGGGAGTAAAAACAGGGAACTGGGGAGGAAGTGGGATGAGTGACTGTGGGCACAAAAATCAAGGCAGTGGAACCAAATGAGCATGAGATGTCGAAAGGACATCTGACCTGCTGTGTAAACCAGCATCACCAGATCACAATAAGGGAGGTGAGAGAGAGAGAGAGAGAGAGAGAGAGAGAGAGAGAGAGAGAGAGAGAGAGACTGACTTCTAGCGCACACACCTGGTGATCTGAGAAGAAAAACAACCTGCTAGTGGCACCCAGGGAAAGCTTCATAGAGGGCACGGGGGGGGGAATTTGAGCCCCCAGGACACTCACAGAACACAGCAGCGATCTGGCCAGGAAATGCAGCAGCCTGAGCAAAAGGCACAGAGGGAGCCTGACGTCATGTGATGTTCAGAGACTAGCTGCGGAGTCGGGTATCTGCGGGGAATGATGGGCACTAGGGTAGTGTGTTAGTCCGGGAAGATTAGAGAAATAAATTGATAGACACTCATATGTGTAAATGAAAGAGCTTTATGTGAAAGAGTGATTGTAAAGAAAACATCCAAATCCCTAAGTCCGATATTAGCCCATAGGTCCGATACTCATCTCTTCAGATTCATGCGATGCCTGTAATGATGCCACATGCAGGAGGATCATAGGCTGGTGGTGGGAAATCTTGTAGATCCTGTGGCTGTGGAAATATCTCAGCGCAGGCGTGGGTCTCCATGTGGCTCCTCCAGCTTCAGGGCTCTGGCTCCATCAGCGTAGCTCCAGGTGGCTTGTCAATAGGGAAGTCTCACAGGGAGAGTGTGTATCCCGTTTCCTGGGAGGAAGACAGGAGTTCCCGGAATCCTGCGGAGGCCAAGCTCACAGAGAGGTCTCCTGGGCTCTGATCTGATTGACAGGCTAGACTGCACGCCTTGCCCCAAGCTGACAGGAGATAATGTAACTACCCCAGGTAGGCAGAGCTGTGGAGAGCAGACTGCAGGGAGCATTGCGTGGCCTGCTAAGAAGGCGGGCGTTTTCTGTAAGTCTTGGAGAGCCCCACGGGCAGGTGGCCTGGAGCAGGGAAGCAGGGAGCCTGAGACAGGAGCTGAGTGAAAAGGCTTTGTGCGCAGGGTCTAGGAGAGAGATGAGCACGACCTGCCTGGAAGGGAAGAAGGTAGCTTCTTGAGAGAGCTCATGGACGGATGTCCGAGCAATTTGATGGAGTGACTTCAGCGGCGGGGAGCCAGAGGTGGTCAGCAGGAGGCTGAGAGGTGCTGGTGGAGATGGGGGGGCTCCCAGAGAGGGGGTCCCCCTCTCCATCCGCCTGCCTGACTTTTGCCCGAGTGTGTGGGCCCGATGGAGGCTTCGGTTGGAAACCCAGTTTCATCTGTGCCACATCCTCTCTTTCTCTGCCCTCCTCCCTCCCGGCGCCCTTGGCACGGCTTCTGCTTTACCTTCCTGTGGAGAGTTCCAGCCAAGAGCAGGGCCTGTGAAGGTCACTATTCATGGAGCTGGAGAATGGGCCACTTGGCAGAAGTGGGGCTTCCCCCGTTTCCGCACATGAGCCTCTTCCTATCTTGCAGAGGGCCTGAAAGAAACTGTGTGGGGACCCTGTAAGTAAGAAAGGGGTGGGGTGGGGGCTCAGGGCCCACTGCCAGGTCCACGGGCAAAGCTGCAGCCTGTGTCAAAGGCTTCTGGCAGAGCTGGGAGAGGGCGTGAGATGGGTGGATGGAGGGCACAGCTGGGGGATCAGTCAGGGGCCTGGGGAGGACTGGGAAGAGAGCCGAGGAAGCTGGCACCACACTTTCCTCGCACCCCCCGCCCCCCCGGTTCTCCCCCACTGCAAAGGGCCCATGAGGGAAGGGTGCCGTCCATCCATGAGCAGCTCACTCCACTCTACTTGCCTGGGGACTGGGGGTCCAGCTTGATGGGGTCTGCATCCAACTGGCATTTCCTCTTCAGCTCCAAGCACTGTTCCTCTCCGCTCTTCCGGTGGGTGAGTCAGTGCAGCGCAGTCTTCCTGGGGAAAGGATGAATTGGGTCCCGGAGTCCCTCAGAAGGATGACTTCATGCTCTTCCTCCCCAACTGCATGACAGCTGCCCTTTGTCCTGTCCACCGATCACCCGGGCTGCCCCTCACAATAATCCCGAGGCGGAGGGCCACTGATTCTGATGACATGGAAAGTCAGGCCCCCCTTCTCCCCCAGCAGAGCCTCAGGCCTTCCAGCTGGATAACTTTGACTGACACACACACACACACACACACACACACACAAGGGGACTTTAAAAAGCTCGTGGGAAATTTTTATTCTTTTAATCCTATTTTCCCACACTTAAAAAAAAAATTGTTTTCCCGCATCATGGCCCTGGTGGGAGTAGGAAGCCCACCCAGCCTTGCTCCTGGAGAGCTGCTGCTAGATTTGAACCAACAACCCTGTGGGCCACAGTCCCACACACAACTGGGTGTGATTGCTATCTGTTATCCACGGCCCTTTTCCAGGGCAGAGTGCTCCCACATACGGATTCACAGCCTTGGAATCCCCAGTGCCATTCTCTGTCCCTGAGGGCTGCCCCAAGTTTAGCACACCTCAGTGGCAGCGAGTGTGTGTGTGTGTGTGTGTGTGTGTGTGTGTGCATATGTGTGTGCTTATCTTCTTCTCAGTTTGCTTTTGGGCCCCATGTGGCTATGGGGGAAAGCATCCAGGAGCTCTGGGAAAAAAATGCATGAATGATGTTTGGGAAACAGAGGAAGGGGTGGACCCTCTCAGCTCCCTGGTTTGCTGACCTCTGCCCTGGGGTCACTTCAGCCTCCCAGAGTGCCAGTGGAGTCGGGGAGGGCAATGTGGAGGCAAGGCCGGTGGTGCACACCCGAGGGGTTATGAGTTCACAGGCTCAGACATGCAAGCTCGACTCAGGTCCTTCAATGCCACCTGCCCAGGACATCCTCAGCAGGACCCCGGGGGATGGGCCGTACAGGGAGTAACTGAGGGGGGGAGAAGGTGGGAAGGTTTTACAGGGTGGCCCTGGGATCGGCTTAAGCAAGGCCTCGTTCCTGACAGTGCCACCAGCAGGCCAGGCCGTGCTGTGTTTGTGTGAAGGAGAGAACAGCTTACAGGGATGGTGAGAGGACTCTGAGCTCCTTCCTGCCCCAAGTGACTGAGAGTCAGCACCCCTAAGGCCATCTCCTTCAAGGGGCCCCCGGATGGCTCACCCCTGGGCTGCTGGCAGAAGGTTCTCGGATCCTCAGAAGGGTGGGCAGCAGTGTCCAGGGGCTGGCAGCACTCAGCGGGCATGTTTTGTTCCTTCATGCCTTCAGTTCGCACTGGCTATGACTTCTGAAGACAAGCTGGGTCCTGCTCTGGGGGAGAGCTGGAGGCTCAGGGGGCCTGGATTTCAGGGACCCATTTCCAGTGGGGATTTTCCCAGTGGGCTCCTCTCCTTTGCTCTCTCCCCCACACTGCCCTCTCCTCCCCCTTTGGTTCCTGGGGCCAGAGGAGCCCTGGGATGCTCTGGCTCTTTCTCCGTGGTGACATCATTCCCCTAGAGGTTGGGAAAGACTGCCGGCAGGCTGCCCCCTGCGCCTCCTCCCCAACCCCCGACCCCAACCAGGCAGGACCCAGATGACGATCCTGCGTTCCCCCGACAGTTCAGACTTCCTCCTTCCGTCCTCCCAGCTCCCAGCTGCCTTTCCCATGCTCAGGGTCAACTCCCTGAGCGGGGCTGACCCAGCTTCCCTTTCCGCACCCTTGGGCGGGAGTGGGGGGTGGGGGCCAGTGGACAGGGGTGACCAGGGGCAGCGGCCTGAGAGGTGCCTTTCTCCTCACACCAGTTAGGAGTGGATTCCTGTCCCCACTGTGTGCGAAGTGCCACTGAGGGAGAAATGTTCTAGAAGCGCATTAATAACAGATTTGCTTTAAAAAACTAAATATACTTGACAGAATCGAACTGAAATGTTTGAAATGGAAAAAAAAAAATTCCCCCCCAAATGCGAAACCAACCAGCCCGCTGCTGTTGAGTCGCGGAGTAGACTGGACGGTGGGGTCTTCGTGGCCGGCAGCGCTAACCGACGCCGCCCACTGGGCCCTGCTTAGGCGGTGCTCCCCGCCAACACGCAGGTGGCAAACCAGGCGCGGCACGTACTGCGGTCCGCTCCGCTCTGACGTCTTGCCATCCTGCAGGACAGAGCACAACTGCGCGTGTGCGCGTGCCCATGCTGCCCAGCCAGATGGGACCAGTCTCCCTTTCTCTTCGTTGGAGCAGCTGGTGGAGTGACCCTATAGGCGCAGCATACCTGCCCCTGGGGCTTTCTGAGACTTTAAATCCGCAGTTCTCAACCTGTGGGTTGGGATCTCTTTACGGGACGAATGACCCTTTCACAGGACTCGTCTGGTTCAAAACAGCAAAACAACAGTTATAAAGTAGCAAAGAAAATAATTTGATGGTTGGGGGACCCCGCATCATGAGGTATGAGGAGGCTGAGAACCACTGCTTTAAATACTTAAGGAAGCAAAAAGCCTCGGTTTTCTCCCAGTAGAGCCAAAATGGGTTCAAACCATAGACCCTGTGTATCGCAGCCCAGTGCCTACCAGACAGCACCACGACAGCTCTTTGGGGTCTCTGTTGTAAGGGCAGCCCGAAATGCCATGCCCACGCCTTCATTCTCCCCGGAGCACCATACAGAAGGTCAGCATTATTCCTTTGGGATTTTTCCACACTGGGAGCCATTGAATGGGGTCATTTCATTCCTCCCCCCGCCTCTGACCTGGACCGTGTTCAGTCTGCTGGAAGGGAGTCTGCCAGTGCACACACGTGGCCCTTTGCTGGAATGAAACCTTGGGCCACTGCCCTGATGTTCTCTCTCTCGGGAGTGACTATCTGTGGGTCCCTAACACTCTGGAAGGATGATGTGGACATGGTGTGTGGGACGTGATGCAGAGCTCCCAGTCGCTCATGTAGTGAATGCACAGTCACTGTCCCTAGGGGGAGGGGGGCTGTCAGGCAGTCGGAGTGTGCCTGCCACTGGAAGTTGGAATTATGTCGAGGTGGGTCTTGGCTATGGGAGTGTTTAGATTTTATTCCCTGA
>PVJH01041693.1:0-14791 GCA_004026705.1 Nesogale talazaci | reverse complement strand
AGAGGTTGCTGTCGACCTATTTGGGATTGAGGTTGGGGCCTCAGACCCCTCTATTGGTTCCCTGCTCCATGCTGTCACTGTGCATTCACATCTTGGAACACCGGGTTTAAGTTTGGAACCATCTAATTTTAAGACTTTTTTTTTTACATTCCCAAAGAATCTTGTGCCCAATTGCCATCAGGTCTCCTTTTCCACTTTTAAGCGCCTGGAATCCACTAAAATCTTTCTTTCTCTTTCAATTTGCTTATTCTGGACATTCATTTGCTGCCAAGTAGAGAGGTGTATCCTTGAACTGAGGCAATGCTGGATACAGCATTCTTCAAGCTCATGAAGGTAGTCTTGGCAGAAGCATTGCTTGCAGGGAAGGCAAGATCCTATGCAGAGTAAGTGCCTATCCCTGTGAGAACAAAATACTGCCCTTTCCATGATAGAGGTGGTCCAATGTAGTCAATCACCATTTTGCTGGCCGATCACCTTGAGGGATGGCTGAGAGTCAGTGGTGGTCTCTGGCAGTGGACTAGTTATGTGTTGGGCTGATTGGGCATTCCACAGGGACCGTTGCCAAGCCAACCTTGGTGTGTAGTAGATCTTGCTGCTGATTTCCATACCTGCCACGATGGTTGGAATCTCTGGTGGTGTCATGGGTTACCCACTGGTCTGCCAGACACAAGGTCAGCAGTTTGAACCCACAGGTCACTCCACAGAAGAAAAATGAGGCTTCTTGCTTCCCCAAAGATTTATCACCTCAGAAACCCATAGCGGGTAGTTCTATTCAGTTCACGATGCTATGAATCAGAATTGACTTGATGGCACTGAGTTTGGCTTGAATTTGTTACTATGGTCATTTTGTTCATGAGCCCATCAGGCAATGACAGGAGTGGCTGGGGAAAAAGGCTAACTGGAATTCACATTCACGAATGTGTCATCCTATCCAGTTGGTTGCGAGACTCCTCCTCTGCCAACATCACCCTTTGTTAAACATTCACACGAAAGACAAACATCTTCACTGATTTGGCTTATTCAGAGAGGCTTCTCCACACGCCTCTTCCTCATTCCTCCTCGCCACCAGTCTTCCAATCATATTCTTTCCAAGTCCCTCACCACCCAGCCAAACCATTGACCACAGTGCATGAATCAATTGACGATCATACATCTGGCTGTCTCTCCTTCCAAACAAAATAAACAGTCAAGTGCACTGCTTGAAGTTCTGCCTGTTGGGAGGTTTCCCTTGACCACTGTCCTTCAGGGAGGTCCCAGGAACGGGATGAAGTGATGCTACCATGCACTTTTGAGTGGGGCCTGTATGTTATGCAGAACTATCTGTAAATAAATGCTTCTTCCTCAATCAACTGAGCTCAAGGCCATCGGTATAGGTGAGAAGAAGGGAGGGAGGTCAAGTGACAGGACTGTGTAACTTATTTGTCCTTGTAAGTCCTGGCCCATCTATACCAGTTGCTATTTGTTTATGATTAACTAAGAAGCTGGCTTCATTTTGCCCTGGTAAGCTTTACAGTATACCTGGATATATTTGTAGCTCATATGAAGGGACTTCAAAGAGTGTGCAGAAGACTGGACTTTGAGGATAACAGCATTTGGTCATGGGTGTACTCTCATATGCCATGCCCCATTTGTTCCCCTTACATAGCTGCCACGGTATCCACTGGTAAATTGTTTGTCACTACTGTTATTGTAGGGTTGTAAATAAAATAGCATTCACTATTTGTGGCAGTCACCTAATCTGGTGTCAATTTGAGGATTAAGAGTGTAGGGGTGGAGTCTAGACTGTCAATCTGGAGATAGCCAATGAGACCGCTGTGTGGGCATGGCTTTCTCCTGAGAATTCTGGGAAATTTGTCTGTATTTCTCCCTTGTAGGTGAGAGACTCACAACTCAGTCCCTTGGAGATGTTCTACTGACAAGACACGGGCTGACTCCCTGTGAGACATCCTGGATGAGAAGTCACATGGGCTTACCATGATGGAACCAGACCTCTGAAGCTGGAAAAGCCACGGAGAGACTCCTACCAGTGCAGAGATGCTTGAGAAGCCACAGAGAGGTCCCATGCCAGGGATGAGATGCTTACAATGCCACTGGATCCTAAGATTTTCTTACCCACTGGTCTGTGATTGTCCTGCATTTGACGTCATTGCATGTACCTCGTGAATCTGAAGAAGACTTTATAGACTGGTATCGGACACATGGGCTAATATCAGACTTGTGGGCTTAGATTGGTCTGGGTTGGGACGCTTTCTCAATGTTCCATTCTTCTTGTATGTAAACCTCTCCCTTATATACATATGTGTGTTTATGAATCTGTTTCTCTAGTCTACCAGGATTCACACACTATGTTGCCTTTTACTCTTAGGTAGCTTCCAGTGTCTTTCTTTGCCTTTATCATGCTGGGTCGACTTCCCTCTTGTTGTATATTGTCTTTCCCTTCACCCAATTCAATGCCTGTCTACTATCTGATGTCTAAAAGCCTGATGATGTTATTGGGTAAGTGTTGGACTCCTCACTGCAAGGTGGGAGGTTCAAACATTACCAGCTGATTTCAGGGAGAAAGATGAGACTGTCTTTACACAGCCACGGGAATCCTATCAAGTGAGGTGGAATTCACTTGATGGTGAATTTGAGTAATTTTTTTTCCTTCCCTCCCCTCTCATTTCTGGTAACCATCAAAAATCTTTTTCTTCTGTGCCCAAACCTTTTCTTGACATTTTATAATTAATGGTCTTATATAATACTTGTCCTTTTGTGATTGACTTATTTCACTCAACATAATGTTCTCCAGGTTCATCCATATAGTGAGATATTGCACAGATTGATTATTCTTTAATATTATATGGCATTCCATTGTGTGTAGTATTTACCATAGTTTGTTTATCCATTCATCTCTTGATGGTCATTTAGGCTAGATCTTTTTTTTTTTTTTTTTTTTTTTACATCAAACAAGTTTATTTGGGGCTATTTTTCCAATAGCATGAGCCCTCTGTTGCATCTTGATAATCCTCCCAACATCTGAAACTTTCATCTTTTTCCTGTTTCTTTCTAACAGTTTTTTTTAATTAAAAATCACTTTACTGGGGGCTCATACATCATTTTTCACAATATATAAATAAGCATACTGTGCCAAGCACCTTCACATGTCCGCTGCTGCTATCATTCTCCAAACATCGGCCTTTTCCCTTGAGTCCTTGATAATGGCTTTTTATCTTTTTCCCTCTTCCATGCTCTCCCTTCCCCACCAACCCTCAATACTTTATAAATTATTATTGTTCTGTCATATCTTACACTGTCCGACCTCTCCCCCGACCCGCTCCCCTGATGCCCGTCCTTCAAATAGGAGCTTATGTGTATATCCTTGCAGTTGGTTCCGTCTCTCTACCCCACCTTCTCTCCATCCATCCAGCAGCTCCAATCTCACCACTGGCCTGAAGTGGCTCATCCAGCTTGGTTTCCCCATATCTCCAGCTCCCTTCTCTACCAGTCCATCTGGATTTGTAAGGTAGAGTTGGGATCATGATGGTTGGGGGGAGGAAGGCTTCAGGAACTAGACAAAAGTTGTATTCATCATCACTGCCTGGCTGTACAGTGACTGGTCTGTCTCCTCCCCATGACTCCCCTGTAAAGGGGTGACCAATTACCCACCAGTGGGCTTTGGATCCCCACCCTGTTCTCCCCCTCATTCATAATGATGTGATTCTTCTTCTTTGATGTTTGATACCTGCTTCCTCTGGCCCCTCTTGACCACACAGGCTGGTGTGCTTCTTCCATGTGTTTCTGCGCTGAATGGTGACTCATTTATCAAGTCTTTGAGACTCCAGACATTCAATCATTTGGTAGCTAGGCACTATCGTTTCTTCTATTCTGCTTGCCTCTGTATTCATTTGTCTTCAGCGATCGTATCGAGAGTCAATTGGTCCATTGATTTTGATTTTTGTTCTTTGATGTCTGATACCTGATTGCTTCAGCACCTCATGATCGCAAAGGCAAGTGAGCTTCTTTTATGGTGGGTTTTGTTGCTCCTGTGCTAGATGGCTGCTTGTTTATGCCCAAGCCTTTAAGACCTCAGATGTGATATCTTTTGATAGCTGGGCACCGTCAGTTTTCTTCACCACTCTTGCTCATGTTTCAACTCTTTTGGGCTTATGGGATTCAGCTTGCTATGAACAAGTAAAATCTCAGGGCCAATATGCAAAGGTCATCTTGACATCGGTTTTTATAAGAAATTTCTAACCACTGCATGGCAGGATTTGATGGATAAATGCTGCAGTCTTTGGCTTTTCAGAGGCCAACATGGAAGTCTATTCTACTGAGTTGGGGACTTGAGCTCCCACTGTCCACAGGAACCTACGTATCGTTGGCTTTTCCTTATTGTGTGCCTTACTCTTCTGGATTCCGACTCTGGCCTCCAGGGATCACCTCAAAGATAAGCCGCTTACCAAGTTCCTACACCAGAACCTATTCTCAGGAGGACCCAGATTTTAGAGTAGATCATTTGTAAGGTTTGGCATTATGAAGGAGGGACATCATTTTGTAGCAATGTCAACGGTTAGCTTGATCCTACTCTCACTGGGCTGCCTGTGACAACGCTAATAAAGAGTGCTACGCTGGAAACAGGATCCTAGTGCATTGCTAGGGATCTAGTTGAAGGCCTCCCAAAATGATAATAGATAGTAACCAAACACAAAGGAAAATTTGGGGGGGGGGGAAGACAACCCTTCTCATCTTGCTCCTCACATCTATGTTCATATATCATTTCTCCTCTCCAACCCTAAGCAGTCCACAGGTCTCTGGTCTGGTAGTCTCCTGGGCTGGTCTCTCTCAGACCTGTCTATGTACCCACAAATAAACAGAACTATTAAGGCAGTGGACCTTCTTCAAAGAGTCCACTTCTGGTATGAGACTAAACCAGAGGGTAGAATTTCTGTCAGGTCCACCGAGGCTGTGACAGAGTTCTTGGAAAGTCACTGGCCAGATCTTGGCCATGGATCTTTGCCTCCAAGCAACGCTTCCCACTAAAGATGAGAAAGCACGGAGGGTCCCAGAGACCTGTTTGACTTATGACATGTGTGATCGCAGCAGTCAACATGGCGTTCTAATAATTTGGTCTCATAGACCCAGTAATCCATGAAGGGAGAAGGCCTCTCTCAAGAACCTGGGTCGACCTAGGGGCTCCATCAATGCGAGTGCTCAGGTGCAGGCACCGTGGTGAGGGCAACCCTGGACGGGGCAGTGTTTGCTTCTGGTGGGTGTTAGGATGCAGTGGGCTGATGCTCACTCAATGGCGTTCAACAACAACAACAGCAGCAATGACAACAGCAACAACAAAAGTCGGGACTGACTGGATAGCATCTGATCCAGAATCCACTTGAGGGCAGTGAGTTTGTTTGATGTGAAAACATTTGCTGAGCCAGAATCTCACCTTCTTGGCCTGCTGGCCCTGTTCTGGCTCAGAAGCCAGCCTGAACACCATCCTGCATCCGAGGGCGGGTCTTACTCCTTTGTAGGGTGACCTTCTGGGGCCGTGGACCTTTGGATGAGGCCCAGTTTACCACCAACCTTCTGGCAATGACTCCCTGACATTTTCTCTGTCCTGAACCATCCATTGAAGGTCCATGGAGCACGGGGGAAGGGAGCGTCTCTTCCGCTGGACACCGCCTTTCCATCGCTGGCATTCAGGATTGTACATGGTGGCGCAGCAGTGAAGCACTCAGCTGCCCACTGAGAAGTCGGCAGTTCAAGCCCACCCCGCGCCTCTGGGGAGGAGGAGCAGGGTGCCCCACCCCCGACACGAGGCTGGGCGAGCACGCCCCAGGGGGCAGTGCTCCTGGGCTGCACAGGGTGGCTGGGGGTTTGGATGGGTCCCCTGGCACTCCACGGCAAGACGCCCATTAGATCTTTTCACGCCGAGTCTGGCCGCACGGGCAGCGTGTTCAGAAACCGCATCTCCGTAGCGCCCCCGAGCTGCGGAGGCAGGCAAGTGTTCATGCCCTCTCCCCAGGTAAGCACCTGATGTGTGGAAAGCATCGGGAACACCTCGGACAACACAGTCAACAGGTCAACAAGAGTCAGGGCTCGAAGCCGATTCCTCTCACACGGCCCGGCATCTGCACACTCTCCTGGGGGCCTGCGCACACCGGGGCGGGCGGGAGAGTCCTGCTGCCGGGAAGGGGACACGCTGAGGGTTTGGGCAAGAGGATGCTGGTTCAGATGATGCTGGTGTCCCTCAAACAGCCCTCTGGGGCATCGCATTCTCAGAGGCTGGCCTCGTTGGAACGTGCAGGGCAGAACACCAACTGAAGGCTCAGTCCGGTTCAGTGGAGCCGTTCCCATGCCCAATGGTGTGCCTACCTCCCCTGGGGAGGGACGCTCCAGCCCTGCCGTTCCAGAAGGAGTGGACCGACTATGTTCCGGGGGGGTGGGGGGGAAGGTGCCCCTCTGGTCCTCGGGGACCCGTGCACTGTTTCACGTGGCCTGATGGGTCAGTTGGACCAAGTGTGCCCGGGAAACAAAACCCTCCCCTCTTTCTACCCCATGTTTGTCTTTTGGCATAAAGACGGCATTTTGATTTCCAATGTAAAATTCGATTCCCGAGGAAGCCATCCCCACTTGGGCACGATCCTGAGCCTCAGCCAGGTGGCCTCTGTCCAGGCCCAGGCACGCAGAAGCCCCCTCTCGTTCTCTGCCTGTGATCCTCCAGCTTGAAAGCCGGCGCAGACTCTGGGGTGTCCTCACAAATCAACCCCTGCCAGCACTTAAGAGCTCCTCGACCACCATGGACCAGGTGGGAATTCCTGCATTGCTCTGGCCTCACACCGCTCCCATTCCACATCAGGAGGGGCAGTAGGGATTGGATTAGGATGATCTGGGATTTTTTATAAGACATCCAAGTCCACCCCAGTGACTAAGTCAGTGGATCTGGGTGAGAGGCCAGGCGTGCCCCAGTGAGACCAGTTTAAGTGGTATGACCACGGGCACACCATTTCTCATTTGGGGGCTGGGAGACTGGGGCAGGACTCACAGGACTGCCTGTTAAAAGTCACATGTTGTACAGAGAGCAAAAGATGAAAGCGGCGTT
This sequence comes from Nesogale talazaci, assembly GCA_004026705.1. Taxonomy (NCBI): domain Eukaryota; kingdom Metazoa; phylum Chordata; class Mammalia; order Afrosoricida; family Tenrecidae; genus Nesogale; species Nesogale talazaci. The sequence goes on along the minus strand of PVJH01041693.1, from coordinate 7,710 downwards.
TGAGAGGACAGAGGGAAAGACCGCCTGGCTGGCTTCCAGGGGTGGCAGAACAAGGCTCTGAGGCAGAGAGGAAGGGAGATGAACCTCATCAGTAAGGCCTTTCTGGTCACAATCTCTGTAACTCTTACCAAATGATTGGGTTGGGCTTTATGTGAGGTCCTTACGGCTCACCCAGGGGGCTGGATAACGTTCTAATATTGTGAATAAGGGGCATGGCAACTTTGTGGGGATGGAATCATGCAAAATAAGGTGTATGAAACCCTACCATGGAGAGTGATCAGTTTCACCATCCTGCAAGGCTTTAAAATGAACACCCCAGGGTTGAGCCCCGGTGGCGTAATGGTTGTGCACGGGACTGCGGCCCACTGGGATGGAGGTTCAATTCCAGCAGTGGAGCTGGGCCTCCTACTCCCACCACCGGAGAGCAGTGATGCCCCAAAAACCAAAAAAAAAAAAAAAAAAAAAGAAAATGAACAACCCAGAGACCACCAAGATGATCCAGGGGCTTTGGAGCTAGGATTCCTGTTCTGAGAGACTCCTTGTCCAGAAGAGAACCATAGTGCTGGAGACAGTGAGAGAGGCAGGAAGCAGTGGCAGAGACACTGTGGCAGTATACAGAGACTGGCAGGAGACAGAGTGGTGGGCTGCCTGGCTCACAGAGGGAGCAAGCCAAGCACATAAGAGGCTTCCTGGAAAGTGGCATGCCTTTGGGCACCCACTGATCAAGTGAAAAAACAAACCTTTGTAACTTGCTGGACCAAGGTGGGGCTGGGTGGGGAAACAGAAGGCTGGAGGGTGAGGTTGTGTTTAAGGGCACAACAGAACAGAGTCAACCCTGATTGAAGAACTGTATCCTAAGCGTTTCTGAACCTGACTTGTAACCTGTTACTTCTCTAATAGACCCTGTACCTCTATTGTCTGTGAATTCTGCGTGGCCATGGTAACAAATGACTGAACCCAGCAGAGCAGAGGGTGCCCAGGAGGAGTTACCAGGTGTCAGAGTGGGTAAAAGGGCTGGAAGGTGGAGGCGGGTCTCAGCTCCGCCTTGCAGAAGTCAGTCTTGAGTGTCTAGTTATGTTGTTCTTAATCCTCTTCGCTTCTTGTGCAGTGAGAGAAGGCCAGACACTTCTGCCCCACCTTCCAAAGTGGGTCAGACAGAAGTAAGCCACACAGAACAAGCAGGAGTCTGAGGCCTGGGCTGACAGGGACTCAAAGGTTTGGTTCAAGATGATCTGGACTCTGGATTCACGCTGACCACTGCACATCACACGGACACATGAAGGAAGGTCTAGCTTCCCTGCAAATGCATAGGTCTTTTCCTGAGGCTCCGCCCCACTTGGCAGTGAGTGCACCTGACTAGCAGCAGGAACAGGGCAGTAGGAAGAGGGCGTAGAAGTCAGGAAGATGAGAAGGGGGGGTGGACAAGCCTCTCGTTTGAGAGATCACTCAAGACTGAATAAGGCCATTGGGCCCACCTGCACGACACATTCTACAAGCTCATCCCTCACCCCAGAAATTGGGGACCAAGATCGTCTGTCACCCGGATTATGACCTCACTCACCGCTGTTTCTACATGAACTCCACCCTCGTGGATGTGTGGGATCCACATGTGTGTTAGCAGTGTCCAGACTGCGACACGGGGACTCACCCGCAGCGAGGCTTTACAAGCAGGGCTGCTATTTTGTTTGGCACCATTTCTTTATGGTTAGACATTGTGTGTGTGTGTGTGTGTGTGTGTGTGTGTGTGTGTGTGCAGGAGGAGGCGGGTGGGCAGAGCAGGGGCTGGGCCTGGATTTCCTTCAATGAGGCTGAGCAAAATAAGATCTGAATAAAAGCTGACTCTTAATGGAAAGGACCCATTTCTGGAAGGACCAGCATTTACCCGCCGGGTTGCTAGTGACCAAGTGAGCAGTTCAAACCTCCCAGCTGCTCCGACCTTGACAGCCGTGGAAACCTGCAGGGCCAGTTCTCCCCTGCCCTTGGGCTCACAATATGTCAGAACTGACTGGATGACAGAGAGGGTGGTTTTTTTTTTTTAAGTTTATTTACGGATGGTTATTAAGACTGCTGAGCTCCCCTTGTTCTGTAAAACCTCTGTGAAGCCTTCCCTTTGTGTCCTTTGCAGGATTTCATCACAGTGGGGGTCCTTACCCTGGAGCATGTGTTAGAGTTTCTACAGGGCTGGTTAAAAAAATCACGGGGGTGCTGAGCCCTGCTGGCGTAGTGGTTGAGTGCGGGACTGTGGCCCACGGGCTTGGCCGTTCAAATTCAGCCGCGGCTCTCCAGGAGCAAGGTGGGCAGCTCCCACGATCACCAGAGGGCAGTGATGGCCCCCCCCCCAAAAGATCACGGGGTTCCCCTTTCCGAGAGGAGTGAGTCTTTGGGTAGGGTTTGAGACTAGTTTCTCTAACATGTTTCCTCACCTGGGGTGGGTGGGGTGGGGGAACCCGGACTAGAGGACTGCTTCTCTACTTTCTAACATCGCTCTTGATTTGTATTCTTAAAAATTTCTATTTTGCCTACAGAGGGCCCAGAAGGATTTTCTTCATGGCAGGCTGCTCTTAATTATTTGGGGCGAAGCTTGTGTACATTTCCCTCGGATTGGTTAGCAGATGGCTGGGTGCACAGATGAAATAATTCTGTTCAGAAAAGAATGTGAGAGAAGTTGGTCTTCCAAGTAGAGAGGGATCAACGATGGCTAATTTGAGGATCTCCACAGCTGGCACCAGATGACCCCATCGGCTCTCAGCGTTCCCCTTTGTAGAGACACCTGAATTCACTTCAGCAATATCCCAATCTCATGAAAGACCCAGTCTTGAGTTAGGGAGGGGGAAGAAGAACGTTCTTTCATGCTTCCAAATAAGGTATAGGACAACCGAACAAGGATGTGCATTACTGGAAAAAAACATCTTTATAGTGCTCACTATTCTTTAAATAACTATAATCCAGATATTAAGGAAAAGAACTGCTAATCACATGAACATAGTACAGAAATCAAAATTAATTTATCACACAAAATAAATTAAAACATTAAATATTAAATGTTTCAGTGCAACATATACAGAAGTAGGAGTAACCATTTCTAAAAACAAAACAAAAAAAATAACCAACAATACACAAGAAAAGCATTGGGCTGGTTATATAATGGAGGGAATGAAAAGTTGAATGTTTCATAAGTTATGACACTAGGAAGAGGGGTTGTTTTTCAGTACTGTGCATGTGTGTATGGGTGAGAGAGAGAGAGAGAGAGAGACGTGAGCTTTTAGAAGCCTGGTAAACTCAGCCGCCAGAGAGAATGAGGTCTTGTGTTAGAACATGGACAATAAAACATGGGTGTCCGCCTTGTTTCTGTGCTGCCTCCAGGCCCTTTGGGTGGGCTCATCGACCCCTTCCTTTAGCTGGGCAGGTGGGGGAGATCAAATCCCAGGCCCCACGGAGGGCTAGAGGCCTCCTGCGCTGTGTCTGAGGCCTGTCTGTTCCTGTTAACAGGGTCTGAAAAAGCAACCACTTGGCACATATGTAGGACACGGCTCTGCCCAACCCAGCTTGAAGCTGCTGGACCCTTCTTCCCCTCCATGAAGTCATCTCTCAAATCACTGAGTCTCCCTCCTCAGCTCTGTGTGTGTGTGTGTGTGTGTGTGTGTAGGGGCACCTGGCAATCCTACCGCCTCCTCCATGCTCATGAAAAAGTGTTGGAAGGGGCACTGTTGCCCCCCTGTTCATTGGGACGCTACTGTAAGCTGGCCTCTGATTGAGGGTTCACGGATGTCCAGTGTCACCCTGTCCTTCAGACCAGGGTTGGCTGCGGCAGATGTTTGCATCTAGAGAGTGTTTCCTGCCTGGAACGCTGATGGAGCTGTGGGAGAATCCAGGCTGTGCAACACATCTGCAGGTCCCCCTTCCCCATGAACTCTCCACTGTCTCCCCGAGACACTGGGGATGGCTGTGCTCCTTCTGCAAGGCCTGTGGCTATGGACCAGGTCTCTGGAACAATTCCCTGATCACAGCAAACCCTTAGCTTTCTGGAGGGCTTCCCAGGAGACAGGAGCACCTGCAGAGATGGATCATAACATGCATCCTTTAACTCCCCGAAAGGAGGTGTTTTTTGTTTGGTTTTAAAGGCTAACCCCCCCTGCCCCATAAAGACCAACAACCCAAACCCCCAAACGACGGCATGACCATGAAATGGCACAGAGTCATTGAACATGAAGAGTGGAAACAAGGCTTCTATCTTGGTGCACGGATACAAGTCCGGCCAGCAGGGCTGCTCTGCCCCGCTTCTGCTGCCCACCCCTTTTCAGACTCACAAACTGACTGGACAGGCTCTGATTGGGAGGCACCCAGGTGACACGGGTGTGCCAGACACAAGGAGGGAAGGACTGCAGGGGTGACTGCTGGATCCACTCAGCGCACCTTCCTAACACTAAATCCGAAGCCCCCGTGGGGAAGCCGGGCTCCCTCTGCTTCTATGGTCCCCCATCACCCACCCTCTGCACCTCAACGTCAGGCAAGCGTGGACCATTCCATCCAGCGGGTACAGAAGGCCCACCTCCACAAAGCACACGATCCATGAGAGGCCATGACGCTGGAGGGCTCAAGCAGCCTCTCACAGACTGAGCAAAGCGTTCCTACTGATAACAATTTTTGTGAAGTCAAGTCAGAAAATTGGCCTAGTTCCTCTGGGTGACACCCCCGCAGGACAGCCCTGCTGGGACAGGTGAGTGTGCCTGGGGATTGGAACCGCAGTGTCAGCTTGGTGGGTCTCTGTGTTCTTGATGCCACAACGGACAAGCCTCAGCCCACGGTCTATCACCGTGGGACAGGCCCACGGAATGCAAGCTTCCACACTCAACCCGGGGGTCGTGAGAGTTGGACGGGGGCAGGCCCTGACCGAGAGACCAAGGCGCTCCCTGCTCTTTGTGCTTCGGGGGAAGCATAGTTCAAAGACAGCCATGGTCCCCACAATGGTCTGAATCCTGACCTACACTGAGTTTCCAGAAACAGGAAGACCGGGGAGGGGCTCAGGGGAGAGGAGTATTGGCTGACAGAATCGTTGAGTCCACTGGACCGATTGCAACAGTCCCTTTCATAATGTGAAGAGCTGGATGCACTGAAGGGCTAATAGGTAGAAGTCGTTCATTCTTCAAATGCTTGTGACGGAAGAGTCTCTCCCCCCCTCCCCGCCAAAGCTGCGTTGATCCATCTCACGACTCTCCTGTTGTCAGATTGTAAGGAAAATTCCAGGCCTCTGAACTGCTGCACTCCAGTTCAACTTCCTGCTGGAATTTGCATTCCTACCCCAGTAATTCCGGATCGGAGGGCATAGTCTCGGCAGGAGCTCGAACCAGAACAGTCTGGGGAATTCTCGGAGGAAGTCCACTATGTCTCTGGGGGAAACCACCAGGTCCCCTGACACAGACCAGAGGCCTGGGGAGGAAGCACCCAGTGGGCTGGGGAGAAAATAAATCCTTCTCTGAGGGGAGAGGGAGAGTGCCCCTACCACCCCAGGCGGGATGGCTTGAGAGCTTCTGTTCATAAAACCAGCATCCTGAGTGGAAAAGAGATCGCTGGGGTTGTTTCTCCAAATACTTAAAAAATAAATAGACAAGTTCAGTTTCTCCTTTTAAAAATAAAGCCACCAACCAACAACATGGAAAATAGAATGATTCGTTCCTGCTTCCATGAACTTGGCCTGCGTGGAATGCTCCGTTTCGAAGGCTGCTTTCTGGGTGGGCTCACCCACGAGTTAACCAGACCAGCAGCTGCTGAGCCAGTTCCAATTCAGGGCCACCTCAGGCCCTGGGCTCCGTGGGCTTCCAAGGGCCAGACCTGTCCTCCACGGTGCCTCTGGGGGGACTCGAACCTCCTACGTTTAGCCCACAGATGCGCATTAACCGCTCATGCCCTCCAAGACGTGCCAGAATGTGTGAACGGGCACATGCTTGCTGCTGGTCTTCTCCCCGAAATGTGCCCTCCCTCCCTGCGTGTTCACCGAATGACAGTATCTGAAAGAGCATGGCCCCTGAGCCCCAGGCTGTGTTCCCGCCGGTAACTTGTCTTCGGGTTCCATCCCTGAACAGCTGGGTGGCCTTTCCCAAGCCTCGGTCGTCCTGAGGAGACCGGGCCTTTCGGTGTGAGCCCAACACATCCACTGCAAAAGGTCTGACAGGGTTTTTAGGTTTTTGACACTGGCTGAAGAGACAAAACCCGATCCTGCAGACACATCAGAGCCTCTCTGCAGGCGGCCACGGGGAGCCTGTGGAAGTCGTCGGCGGCCGAGGGTCTGGAGGATGCACCGTCCGGCTCTGCCCCCAATTGGCACCTTCACATGACAGTCGGCGGTCACCCTCCTGTCCACCTTCCTCCTCAATCAGCTGACGAGGAGGGACCGGACTCTCTGGCCATGGGCAGGATGCTGTGATCAGCAGCTGCCCCCATGAAATAGCGGTCCAGCCCCGTGGCCATGCCGGGCAGAGACATTGACACACAAGAGCAGAGTACACCACACGGACGGATGGGCGCCCACCCCTTGTCTATGTCAACAGGGCTTTTGCAGTTCCCGAGAGATCTGTTTTGACAACGTGGTCTGCCCGTCGGGGCCGGTGTGAGGCAGACGGGGTTCTTGAGAGAGAGTGGTGGAGGCCCCCAAAGAGACGGCGAAGAAGAGGGGAGCTGCTGGCAGGCCTCTCCCAGGAGTTCCCCTCGGGGCAGTGCTGGAGAAATCTCTTCGTCTCGGGTGGCCCTGGTCCACCTGGCTGAACGCCTCTTCTGGGTTCCTCAGACCACTGGGCGGAAGGAAAAACACCGTTAGTCACTGTGGTCCACCCCGAGCCTTGCTGGGAAAACAAGCTGGGGACAGAAGCTTGGAGCTGGCATGAGCCAATATCCCTGGGCTCTCTTGGTGCAGGCCGGCCCCTGGCCAAAGGCTGCTGGCTTTGCCTCTCTGAAGAGCAGCTTCTAAAACGGCACCTTCCCTGCCCAGGGACACCGGACGGGCTGGCTGAGTGCAGAAGAGCGGGGGCAGGGAGGAGGAGACACATCTACCACGAGGACCTCTGTCCGGCTGGACGTGATTTAACCAACCTGCGGCCAGTTCCCCGGGGAAGGCTGGCTTGGTGGGCAGGCCATGAGCTGATGCAGGATTTGGGCAGCACCCTCACTTCCATGAAGGTTTTTGTTTGTTTTTTGTTTTGTTTTGGGGCATCACTGCCCTGGTGGGAGTAGGAGGCCCAGCCTTGCTCCTGGAGAGCTGCTGCTGGATTTGAACCGCCAACCCTGTGGGCTGCAGTCCCGCACATAACCATGACGCCACTTGGGCTCAGCCCCCGTGAAGGTTTTATAAGAATGGACCCACGTATTTTTTCATGGGGTAGAGGCCCTAGGGTGTCCTTTGTGGCTGCCAGGGTGAGGTGGCATGGCTCCTGCCCACGTGGCTCCTGCCCGAGTCTTTCCTGCAGGTTTCCTGGGGGAGGGGAGGGCAGGTAGCACCTCGGCCAAAGGAGATCGTGGCCAGGCTGCTCCCATCCAGCTTGCATGCCAACATCCGGTTTGCCCATGTTGCAGGTTAGTGGCCTGCCTGAGGTCATGCAGGTCACGGTGTCAGGGTAGGGGGCCATTCCCAAGAGGCCCAGTCCCTTCCCAGGCTTAAAACTAAAGTTGCTTGCAGAAGACTCTAGACCAGAGGGAAAGCCCCAAATCCATTCGCAGATT
>PVJH01041692.1:0-14777 GCA_004026705.1 Nesogale talazaci | reverse complement strand
ATTATGAGAGAGAGAGAAAAGAGCATTACAAGTTACATATATATCCTTTCATGATGCATGCTCACCTCAGCCCCACTAGATGGTCCATGTGGGGCAGCCTGGATAGAGGAAGGCTGGTATGAAACAAGCTTGGGAGAGGCAGGCTGAGAGAGAGAGCTGAGAGGGAGCCTCTAACTTACGTCCCATCCCTATATGCCCTTTGGAGCCAGGCCAGGCCCCCAATTACAGGTAAGGACATACATCACAGGAAGGGGTTGTGCCTTGTGCACACATTATAGGAAAAGGGGGCTATCAGGGTCCCATGTGAGGAGACAAGACCCCAGACCCCTGGATGTGTTTAAACAGGTTAGGCTAGAGATCATTAACATCAGCATGAATCCACCCACAAGCTTTAAAGGAAGGAAACCATCATACTAACAGCAGGGGAGTACTGGGAACTACAGGGGGTATAGCTAACTTCCATAACAAATGCTGGTAAACAGTTTGCCAAATATTTGGAGTATAATAGTTGTGGAAAAGTCCTGTCTTAGGTATCACTCAAACTCGAATATTATTGAAATTAAATGCAAGTTCTCAACCACAATGTTTCCTTCAAGTCTAAGTAGTTATAAGGGTTAGAAAGAAATGGCCATGGAATTTCTCTTCATGCTTTTGTGAATGGCCCTTTTGTAACAAGTCTGAATTCATCATTTCTTTGTGTTTCCTTAATTACTGTAGGAGCCTGAAAGAATTCTTGAGGGATTTTGCAGCCCACCCTTTAATTTTTGGCAAGGCAGCACCTAAGCCAGCTAAGACAGATGGTTGTTTTGTCTTTAATATACTCAAGGGAGGAGGTAGATTCCAAAAACTTGTCCAAGAACACATTTCAGCATTTGACAATTCTTATAACCAGGAAATTATCATTTTACTCTCATTACAATTTCAGTTGAGTCTGTATTTTATGTAGCTATAGAAATATGCTCTGTTGACTGGTGGGTTAGCTTATTTTTATTGATCCATTTATTTCATTGATTTCATTCTAAAGAAAATTAACCGAACCCGTGGAAACATGGAGAGAACACTAGACTATGAGTCCAAAGACTGCAAACTTTGTTAGCCTATCATGAACAAGCCATTGTTTCTCATCCATTCTATGTTTTCAACACAGTGAGATAGACCATTGATAATGTATGATTTCTTTCAGTTTTGGGGATTCCTTCCCCACCCCCCCCCGGCCCCCCACCCGCCCAGCTCTGCTGTTATAAATCTACTTCCTTTCTTCTGTAAAAAAGAAACCCCAGAAATGGCACAAATGCATATTGAATATTTGCAATATATTTCATGAGCAGTTTGTTTTTAAAACCTTAAAAGACAACATCTAGTTTTTTAAAGTTTCTTAAATACGTACTTTGGAAAAACAAAGTGCTACATATTTTCTATAAGAAAAGTTTTAAGAATGATTTCTGTTCAATAGGAATGTATTAATCTTTTATTAATACTTCATCCTGAACCATATGATGCAAAGAGAGTATGTTAGAATGATTCGAATTTTTCTCCTCAAAATGACCAATAAAGTTATTCAAAATGTACTGTGATGTCCAACCAGGATAAAAAGTATGCTGTCCTGTTTTACCCTGATAGAAAACCTATCTTTCATTTAGTTCCACCAAACATTGTGGGAGAAGAACAGAATATCTCTGTCCTCATTGGTCAAGATGTGGAGCTGCTATGTCAGAGTGATGCTATTCCCCCACCTACTCTGACTTGGTTAAAAGATAGCAGAACCTTGCTGAAGAAACCTGGCCTCAGTATCTCTAAAAATGGAAGTGTCTTAAAGGTAAGCTTATGAATTCATTTATTTCCCTTTACCTTATTTAAAACCCATGACTGGGCATTAACTCAAACTAATCTTACTACCATCAAATCTATTCTGACTTTGAGCCACTCTGTATAGGTTTTTCAGGCTGTCAGTCTTTACAGGAGCAGATTCTGTCAGCCTGCTGCAGAGGAGTTGCTGTGCGTGTTCAACACTGGCCCTGCTATCCACAGTGGGTGCACAACCAGCTGTATCACCAGGGTGCCCGCATGGAAGCCCTAGTCCCAGTTGATCTTGTCTACCTTTGGGGATACTTTATTCTTTCATGTTTTCCATGCAGCCATTTGCTTATTGCTGTTAATAGTATTTTCCACTTTGATGTTTAAGCTATTTACATGTTTGATTTTCTATTAACATTTGAAGCTAAAAGTCATCCCAAAAAGTAAACTCAGGAAGGCATTCTGGAATACGCTAAAGTATACCTCTTAGTCACTCAAGCAATGAACAAATATGCATTCTAGGTACTCAGATGGAGAGACTAAAAAATTATAAGATAGCTTGACTGTGCTTGAGTATCTTTCAGATCATAATTATCTGAAAAAATAAATTATTGTTCAGTTGAAAATTCAAGAAGTTCAGGAATGTTCAGTTCATTACCAGAAAATATTACCAGACAATATTACCAGACAATATTTGTTCATTACCAGACAATATTTGTTGGAGGAGGGGTGTACACAGTTGGATAGCACAGGTGAAGCTGTAGTTGACTGGCTAAGTTTTTTAAGGCTACTTACCTCTTTAAGGATCTAAAGCAAGTCCATCTCAACTCATATCGACCCTCTTATAGGAGTGTCTAGGCTTTTTGTAGACCTTCATGTCAGGAGAGAGTGTCATCTTTCTCTAGGGCAGTAGCTCATGGGCTTCAACTGCTAAATCTGCACTCAGAAGTTCAATACTTGTCCAGTAATGCCACGAAGTTCCTTTCTTTAAAGACAAGCTGCCAGTTACACAAAGAGAATAAACTACTTTGACTAAAACAGAAATTAGCAAAATACATATTTGGTAATAATGCTGACAATGTCTATTTAAGTGAAATAAGATCAGACATAAAATGTCAGCATAAAATGTTAGAACTGTGGATATTAGTAGATCATTGGAATGTTTACACACTCCATCTAATGAGCCAGTTGAAAAATTGAACAAATGGTTAATTAATTTTCAGACAGCTACAAAGTCAACAAAATAAGATACAGTGTCCATGCTATTAAACAGAACACCACAACACTTCTTGGCAAAGGAAAATTAATCAGCAAATCAAATTAATTCTTTATGAAAAGAATGAGGAGAAGCCCTGGTTACATATTGAGCTGATAGCTGCAAGGTCACCTGTTCAAAACCACCAGACACACCATGGAGAAACACACGTTTCAGGAGGAAAAAAAAAAGAAAGACAAGTTACAATCTCAGAACCCACGAGGGCAGTTTTACCCTTTTCTATAGAGTCACTGTAAGTCAGAACCAACCCCAGGGCAATGAGTGAGACTCGATGCTTAGGGAAGGCAATAGAACTGGAAACTTGTGCAGGGAAGCAAGTTGGGGAAGGGAGGCAAGTTGGGGAACATGCAAGTACAGGGCAGAGGCAAAAACCCCAAAGACTTTCTATTTGAAGAGCTTGTGATTATGGAGCTGGGTGAAGAAAAAATGATCAGAATTGCAAGTCAAGCGAAAAGGAGCAAGTACATCACTGAAGCTGTGGCTGCAAAAGCATGTGTTGTCCCAGATCCTGAGGGCACATTGACTGAAGGGGAAGATAATGGTGTGAACACAAGGCGCAGCACTGCTAGGAGAGAGTTCCATGTGATAGGACTATCTTAGTAAATCTCCATTGGAATAGCATTCCCTTATCTTCAGATCATAGATCCTAATGGAGCTGGGAAGGCAAGAGATGACATGATGATGAAGAAATCCTAAGATTGATTGAACAGCAAGAGTTCAGTATGCAGACCCCATAGCCTTATCCTCAAAAAAACTCAATGCCCTTAGGTCAATGTAGCCGAGCCATTCTCAACCTGTGGGTTGACATCACTTTGGGAGTCAGATGAACCTTTCACAGGGGTCCCCGATTCATAACAGGAACAAAATTACCGTGATGAAATAGCAATGAAAATAATTTTATGAGAATCACCACAACATGAGGAACTGCATTAAAGGGTCATGACATTAGGAAGCCTGAGAACTACAAGGCCAGCTTTTGACAAGGCTAATTAAAATCAACCTAGCTTTTATGAGATTATATCCTATGATTCCTCCAAACAATTCTCACACATTTAACTGGTCAAGTGAAAGAATCTTGGTGCTCCCTTTTGCCTGTGTACAGTAGACATTCAATAAATATTAATCCTTCTTGCTGATTCTGTGATACATGGAGGACAGTGATCACTGGCTTTTAGGATTTAGAGGCTAGATATGAATGGTTATGCTACTAATTATGAGATTTTACCTAATAGAGTATTTTTATTGAGGTTGGATTTTAAATACTTCGGCAGGTCTGATATTCATGAGTTATCTATGTGTGCTCTGATTATAATCCAATCCTATATGGTCATATCAATCAATGAACAAGTATCAACTGAGTAGCTACTATGCACTTCTACTGTGCGGATTATTTCTAGTGATCACTGCAATCCAGGTCACCTTCCCTTTTTGGGATGTTTTAGCCATTATTCTTTGAAAACTTATTTTAAAATCACATGCTAATTGCCATACACATTGCATGTGCTTTTATATTATTTTAGCCATTTATGTTATTATCCTTTCTCTACTTGAATATGTTTGATATTCTTAAAAATAAAAAGAAGAAAAATAAATAGAAATAAGAAAACATAGATACATAAATAGAAAATCCCCCAATTATTTGTGAAATAGAATCTGGTTTCAGAGCATGATTTTATTTCCAGATTGAAGATGCACAGGTACAAGACAGTGGTCGTTACACATGTGAAGCAACAAATGTTGCTGGAAAAAATGAGAAAAATTATAATGTCAACATCTGGGGTAAGTGTAATCAAACCACAACCAAGTGAGGTTGTAGCTTATATTTTTTTGTATCCATTCTTAAAATTACAATTACAGAAGGGCAATCAGTTGTAGCACATAGGTGGACATCATATGAATGCTTTTAGATGCTCTTGTGCCAGTCTGAGTGCCATATAATTAATTCAAGATCAATTATTGATGGACTTCCTTAGCTTAAATATGTGAGACATCATAACTTTATAGTATGACTGTCCTCTGCTCTATGAGTGACATACTCATTGACATCTACAATGAAATTCTTATAATTATTAATCATTCTCTAGGAATGAGTAGTAGATTGGTCAATTAAAATTACATCCATATACCAAATTATTTGTGACATGATATATATGAATGCATACATGCAAATGTGTAGGTGTTTATAGGTATGTGAACATGAATGCATCTATGGTAGAAGCTGAGGCTATTATGCTGACCAAAGAGGAAATCTATTCTTACTTGACATTTTGCCACTTATGAATAATTAAGTAACCTTTATAAATAATCACATCCTTTACTAAGTATGGCTAGCTGCTAATTGTCAAGGAGATTTTCCATTTCCAGCACAATTATTTTTATATTAGACACTACTTTTCAGTTCATTTAGGACATAGTAATTCTTCCATAATTTTAATGTATTTATTTAAATTTTAGTTAATTAAAATCATGCACCAAATTTTACTAATATGTGTAAAATTGTATATAGAACATATACATATAGAACAGTGTGATGGTTACATAATCTGGTGTCAATTTGAGACTTGAGAGGATTAAGGATGAAGGGATAGAGTGTACTCTGTCAATCGGATCATGGTCAATGAGGCCTCTGTGTGAGCATAATCCTTCTCCTGAGAATTCTGGGAATTCCTGGATATCCTTCTTGGAACAGCAGACAGTTTCTCTCCTTTTCTCTCTCTCTCTCTCAACTCACTCCCTTGGAAACTCTCTACTGACAATGCTCACTCCCTGAGAGACACTCTTCTGACAAGACACATGGCACTATTCCCTGGGAGCTGGAGAAACCACATAGACCTAGCCTGATGCAACCAGACTTCTGTAGCTGAAGAAGCCATATGGAAACACGTGTTAGTGCTAAGATGCTTACAATGCCACTTGTTATGCAAGACATCCAACTCACTGGCCTGTGATCCTCCTGCGTTCAGCATTATTTCATGCATTGCGTGAGTCTGAAGAGGGCTTTATAGACTGTTTTTGAACTTATGGACTAATTTGGGGCTTGTAGACATGATCTGGACTGGGCTGGGACATTTTCTAAATATTCAATTGCTCTTGTATATAACCTCTTTCTTATTCACGTACAAGTTGCCATGAATTTGTTTCTTTAGTCTGCCTGGACTAACCCCACCCTGTTAGTGGGGTCCTAGAGAAACAAATCATGAGGATAGAGAGTGGATGTTTGTTTGACACCTCCCTCATGATAGTGTTTCTTCTTTGACTATCCAGAAGTCAGATATGTCCATGTAGTTTACTGTATTGATTTCTAGAAAGAATATGGGAAGTTAAAGTTTTGAATCTTTTGTTTAGTTGTAGTCTTTGGTTATTCCTGTATGAAATAGCAAAAATGAATGTGATTAATATATATTTAGAGCTCAGGGGTAGAAGTCACTATTTGAATTTCTCAGCAACGGTGTACTTAAGGAAAATGAATGAAAGGTCAAAATGGCTGACAGAAAGCCTGGCTCTGGTTTGATGCTCTCAGAGATCTAATTCTGTATTTTTATATCAATGGAATAGTTTAGATAGGAATTGGGATGGGTTAAACAGGGATTGAACTTGACAGTTTTAAGAATTGAGATTGCTATCTGATCCTACTTGGTTTATTCTGACGTCGGCTTATGATTCATCAAAAGAAGCCAACCACTCATACATTATGGGTTTGATAGGCACAGTGGTACAGTGATAATTTCTATTTATTATTGTGAATTTATAGACAGCATGAAAAAGAGAAGTAATAATAGGCGTCAGGCACATTTCAAGGTAGCATGCTCACCTCAGCCCCACTTGGTTTCCACATGGAGACAGAGAACGAGTGGGGTAAGGAATCACATGAGGGAGAAGGGAGAAGGAGCATCTGGTACTGAGGAGACAGAGAGAGCAGGGACTGGGGCCCGGAGGGCACTTTATTGTGCCCAAGTCTTATATACCCTTTGGTGCCATGCATGGCCCCTAGTTACAAGTAAGGATATATGTCACCCAAAAGGGTTATACAATCACAGAAAGAGGATGAGCTAGGGGTATACATGTAATCCCAAGGGGAGAAGCTAAGGGAACACATATGACAAGAAATGCTGACCCTAGACTCAATATGGCATCCCAAAGCTGATCATTCTTGGATGGGCTTGGCCTCTTTGTGTCCTATAAAGGAGTGCTCTACTGGCATGCTTATCAGAAAAGGGTGGACCTACTTTAGGGTGGGACAGGCTATACTTATTGTTATGGATAGCTGATAACTTTAAGGAAGAATTACTCCTGACCAGCTTTGGTTGACCTCCAATAATAGTTATATGCCACATGTAGCAAGCAGCTTAAATTTGGCATATTTCCCACAATTATTATGGATCTGAGGATTTATAGAGATGATTTTGGGAGGTAAAAAAAGTGGAGAGTTTGTAAGTCTACTTGCCTGGAACCATTAAATTAGATAAATTTAGGACAGACCTACAAAGATTCTGAAAGGATACTGCCCCACCCCGTTCCCCCTACCCACACAGTACTTTGGAATACTCAGGATATTTTCATTCCAAGAGATCTAAGGGCTCTTGTCAGATTGGGGAGAGATTAAAAAGAACTCTGGCTATTTGAACTGGCAGTTTTTGTCAGAGGCTTGAAAAAAATTGGAGCCCTGAAGGAACTCCCTGCTCTGGAATTGAACATTGAAGGAAGCCTGTGGGTGAGCTGCGGTGCTTGCTGGGTGACCACCTGGATCCACTTGTTGTGTGGAGGTCAGACAAATGCAGCCATGAGGAGACAGGTTGATTCTGGACAGAGACACTAGTGGAATTTTGTGTTGGGGCCATGGTCTAAAGGCAACACAACCAATGGGCATCCTGGTGAGGGTCAGTGAGACAGCCCACACTAAGTTGACCAGAATCTGAAGAGATGAAAAGAAGGTTTTTTTAGTCTGTGAGCTGGAGCATGTTGCTGCAGACTTTATGGATGACCTGTCCTGATTTGACTTTGCTTATAGATGCAGATTTCAGAGGGTTTGAACTGGAATGACGATTCTTCATATCAAAAAGTGTGGTTGTCTCCTCAGAGCACTGGGTTGATGTAAATGGGCAGTATGGAAGTTAGATACCCAAAATGGAGTGTAGTAAGGCAGGAAGTGGTAGTTACAAATTTTCATAGGTGGGAGAAAACATTTATGGGATTATAGGATTGAGGTGTAGGTGTTACTCAACTGCAATTGTTAGACATAGGATATTTTTGTTTTGTCACTTATAGAATATTATTTTCAAATGAGAATAGCACATGTTGAATTGTATGCATTTTAGTTTTATCCTGTTGTGTGCAAACATGATTTTATTATTGTTTGTTTGAGAATTGTATATGGCTCAACAGTTATTAGAAAGAGTCAAATTAATAAGGAGTGGTCTGTGGTGTTTACATAATCTGGTGTCAATTTGGGACTTGAGAGGATTAAAGGTGAAGGGGTGGAGTCTATCAATTGGATCATAGTCAATTAGGCACCTGCGTGGGCATGGGCCTTCTCCTGAGAATTCTGCGAATCCTTGGATTTCCTCCTTGGAGCAGGATACAGACTCTTTCTTTCTTTTGACTCACTCCCTGAGAGACACTCTACTGAGAAGACACAGGGCACTATGCCATGGAAGCTGGAGAAGCCACATGGACCTACCCTGATGCAACCAGACCTCTGGAACCGAAGAAGTCACGTGGAGATCCCTGCCAGCATTGAGATGCTTACAATGCCACTTGTTCCATAAGACTTCCAACCCACTGGCATGTGATCCTCCTGCATTCAGCATCATTTCATGTATTCCGTGAGACTGAAGAGGACTTTACAGATTGGGATCAGATATATGAGTTAATATTTAACTTACGGACTTGATCTGGACTGGGCTGGGATGTTTTCTTAATATTCAATTGCTCTTGTATATAAGCCTCTTTCATGTTCACATGCAAGTCTCCATTAATTTGTTTTTGTAATCTACCCACACTGACACAAGGGGGTAGGGGAATAAAATTGATTTCAATGGAATATTTATACATATATTTTTTGCTTTTTCTTGTCAAATGGTGAGGGTTTACAGAGTAATCAGTTATGCATTAAAAATTCATGCACATTCTGTTTCATCTCATTCACTGAAATCCCCTCCATGTCAGGTCACTGATCCCACTGCCTGTGTTCCCTTTCTCCATTCATCCTTCTTCCCTAACCATTCTGAACTGAGTCCTTGGAGGAATGCTGCCCCCTTAGTCCCAAATAGTTGGACCTCACTAGTGTTATGATTCTCCTTACAAACCTGAACTTTGAGCCTTGGTGGTGACTGCAGGTCCAGACCCAAAGAGTGGCCAACGATTGTAATGTCTGGAATTCCAGGAGTCTCTATCAAACCAGCTAGCCTGGTATCTTTCATAGTTTTAAATTGTATTATGGGGCTGAGCCCCGGTGGCGTGGTGGTTGTGCGCGGGACTGCGGCCCACTGGGATGGAGTTTCAGTTCCAGCAGTGGGGCTGGGCCTCCTGCTCCCACCACCGGAGAGCAGTGATTGCCCCCCCCCCACCAAAAAAAAAGTAAATTGTATTATGCAATCTATCCAGGGCATTCTAATGGAGCAGTTCTCAACCTGTGGCTTGCAATCCCTTTCGGGGTCAAACAATTCTTTCACAGGGGTCTCCCAATCCATGACAGTAGCAAAGTAACAGGAAATAGCAACAAAAATTATTTTATGCTTGGGTATAAGGTCACCACAACATGAGGAGTTGAATGAAAGGGGCGTGGCATTTGGAAGGTTGAGAACCCCTACTCTACTGCGATCCCATTCACAGGAGTTAATCGTGGTAGCCTGACACCCTCTCCTTTTTCTAGTTTCAGCTCATGGAGACAGGTGTTCACAAGGTCCATAAGTCCATGGGAGTCAATGTTTCCATATATCTTCACTGTTTTTTTTTTGGGGGGGGGAGGGCATCACTGTTCTCCGGTGGTGGGAGTAGGAGGCCCAGCCCCCCTGCTGGAATTGAACCTCCGTCCCAGTGGGCCACAATCCCGTGCACAACCACTATGCCACCAGGGCTCAGCCAATCTTCACTGTTTTTATCACTCTCCTTTTCTGGTGACAAGGATATACTATTAGTTATTTGGATTATCAAATGCAAAGTCAATGGTCTGAAAATGTAAACCACTGACCTGATTCACATTAAAGTATTCTTTTTAAAGAGTCAGGGATAAATATCGAGGTGGTCTTGACCATCTGACCTGTGTAGAGATTTCTTTACTTAGAAGGAGTACAAAGGTAGGTGTGTCCAGTTCTGGACAGGTCGAATTTTGAAAAGCCTTTCAGACTTTCCAGTTGCAACATCATGCAGTCAGTTGTGTATGTTAGTCCAGATCTCAAAGGAGAGCCTGCATTACAAATGCAAATTTTAAGATGTTTTTTCAGTGAAGCAGTGAAATATGCTGTGAGTGGTGTTTAGGTTCTAGGTCATTACTTTATCATGATGGCAGTTTGAGTAGTTTTGACATTTTCTTTGCCAACTTTCAGAATCTATAAAATAGGGCATTGTATAACCTACTGCCACGGACTTAATTCTAAATCATAACAATCATATATGGAGTTTCTAGAACTGTACATCTGTATGAGAGCAGATGCCTTCAAGTTTTTTTTTCTGAGTAGTCGTTGGCAGAATTGAGCTGTTGACATTGTGGTTAACAGTGGCACAAGCCATAGGATTCATTCAGAGTAACAGTTTTGCCCAACAGGAATGTAAAGGTATAATACAGTTGAGAATTTGGATCAAAAGATGGTTCAAATAATTGATCTAGGAATCTAAGGTAGTGAAGTTAATAAAAGAAAAAGAGTAGGCAAGTGGATCAAAAAATTAAGTGAAAAATCTTGATTGGGATTGGGAATTTGGAATAATTAAATGCAAGCTTTAGAAGGATAGGGGACTTTCAGAGAATGGTCTTATTTATAAATAAATATGAGGAATGCTGTTGTTGATAACAGGGACTATGATGTGACTTCTGCAAGAGGAAATGAAAAGGATGAGCAGAGGAATGTTGTGATATTGATTCTTTCCAGTTATACTGTTAATAACACATTCACATATGGGAGGAGGTAAGATGAGATGAGATGAGATGGTATAAAACAGGCACCACATTGTTCAGTGAGCAGAGGAAGAATTACAGAGAGTTTCACAAGTTGGTTAAAAAGGAGCAAGAGGATTAAATTGGCGGCATGAACCTTAAAGAAATAGAAACCTTTACATGATGTTATCTGAGCCATTGGCAGCTTCAATGGAGAGCAAGGAGATGTCTCCTATCCTTCAACTCTCAGGAGCTTGGGAGAATGAGCATCTACTACCTGATACAACTACCAAGAAGGAAGTGACCTTAGAAGAATAAGTCAGCTCTGCACACTTGGGACTCCTAGAAAACTCGTTGGGATTCACTATGAAGGTCTCAAGGAAAAGCTAAGCAAGTTGGAAGAAAGACGATGAAATCCAGAGGGTGAACATGCCTGCTTCATAGAGTGAATCTCTTTCCTCTTCACTATATACTATTTCTCTGATGTTTTCCATTCCTTTTCAGCAGCTGAGAGAGCACGCTTGGCCTGGCAATAATGACAAATTAATTTTAAACACTTAAAGGTATCTTAGACATTCAATGCAAAGTTTTGAAATACCTATTTCCGTTTCTTTTCTCTTACTTTATGACTCTGGATATTTTGATAATTTAAATATTGCTTATTAAAAGAATGTCTGCCATAATGCATTTATTTTACACTTTAAAGGTGATTTTTAATGTTGGTGTTGATTAACATGTATATGTTTGAAAAAGTGTATAGAGAATAAAGGTAAAACTAGTTTTTTTATTTCAGTACCACCAAGTATTTATGGTTCTGATGAACTTGCTCAACTTACAGTTATTGAAGGAAACATCGTTAGTCTTTTGTGTGAATCTACTGGTATTCCACCCCCAAGTCTCATTTGGAAGAAGAAAGGTCAGTTTTTTATCATTTGACACTATTTATTAATTTTTTAAATTTACAAACATGTCACTATCTTAATAAACTTTCCTGGAACTTACATATCAAACTATACAGTATAAAGTATGCTATATAAATGGTATGGTTTATTTATAATATGTTAATTTACAATTATATTAAGTGTGCAATGAGCAGTATTTACATAAAATTGTCCTCTTTCAAAATTTTGACTGCCCCCCCAGGGGACATTAATTTTCTACATTAATTGATTTTTTTATGATGCCTAAGTAGGCAGTTATAAAAAATTTAAGGAAACAATTTTACTTATTTAAATAGATTTAAAATACTGTTATTCCATAGCAACATTTTCCTCCTTGTTTAGCAACTTTGAGATGCATTGCAAGACTGGATTTTCTAGTCGAGCAGATTTTAAATTTATTTATCAAAAATATTTATTTGTGCATTGTGTCAGACCAACCTAAAAACAAAGGAAAACCACTGCCTATTCCAATGCACAGAAACTCTTTTTTTTTGGGGGGGGGGCATCACTGCCCTCTGGTGGTGGGAGTAGGAGGCCCAGGCCCACTGATGGAATTGAACCTCTGTCCCAGTGGGCTGCAGTCCCGTGCACAACCACTATGCCACCGGGGCTCAGCCCCCAGAAACTCTTTACAAGAAAGTATAACTGCTTCGTAAGAGCTCAGTATCTATAGAACTTCTGGAGTATCCGATAGCCTTCTTCTGTGGAGTGTATGGTGGGCTTGAACTGCCAATCCTGGAACCCTGTGCTTAACACAGAGCACCAGCAAGGATCCTTCAATATCAAAGAGCTTATAGAAATCCATAGCCTACTCTCAAAATCGTTCTGTTCTTCTACTTTTAAATTTCATATTTTGAGTGTTTTCATGCAAATATAAAATATCAAAAGAAGAAAATCACAGAAGTAAATATCAGTGAATGTTTCTTCTCCTCTTCCGCTTTTTTTCCCTAACCCCTTTTACACACACACACCTCACCTTTTTTGAGGGGGGCATATCTGAGTAATCTTCCACTTGTGTACTTGAAATAGAAAATAAATAAATATAGAGAATATGCACATGTTTTGCATGCCAGACTTGCATATTTTGCGCCATTTGATTTTTCTTTGCAGGCTCCCCAGTCTTGGCTGACTCTGGAGGGAGAGTCAGAATTTTATCAGGAGGGAGACAGTTACAGATTTCAATTGCTGAAAGATCTGATGCAGGACTCTATACATGTGTAGCTTCGAATATTGCTGGAGCCACAAAAAAAGATTACAATTTGCACGTTTACAGTAAGTTATTGATTAATCAGACTTTGGTATCATTTTCTTCTAAATATTTTCTTTCCCCCATCTTGTCTTTATGGTCTTTCAAAACTTATATGATAACAATCCATTACAATGTGTTGGCGTACTGGTGAGAAATTACATTTATGACTTATTTATTCAGAAATCTAACTGTCCCTGCATATCATACCAGGAATGGCAAAGTAACTATAATTTGGTGGGATCTGCATAGTGTCCGTGCACAGTGTGGAAAGGGAGAAAAGGTAGTATTAGAGCATATAGTATGTTTGGAGTATTCAAACATATCTAAATTTAAAGAATATTTGTGACTTATTTAATAATATTTTCAGTATTTTATTTATGTCATGTATTCTTTTCATAAGACAGAAACTCTTGCATCCATTTTTCAGATGAGGAAATTTATACCCAGGAAAATGTCTGTGGCTGACCACTGTCCTATGTTTTGTAGGTTGTTAAACTGTCACTACTACACAGGAATACTGGCATGAGCTTATTTTTTCTCGTGTAATACATCTCTATTAGGGTTGGTTTCATATTTTTATTTATTTACAGTCTGTATCAGGTAAATTCAGCTTAAAAGTAACTTAATTGATTGTTGAGAATAAGCAATGGGGAGTTTATTTACTCATTTATGAGAATTGCCATTTTGGCAGTCACAGGAGTTGCTTAGCAGTTAGGAAGCATGGAGCTAGGAGCTTGAGAGTCGAGTCTTTCTCTTTCACCAGGAAAGCAAGAACTTTTCCAAAATTTTTTTAGCAGATTTATGTTCAGATTTTATTGGCCTGAATTGATTATCAAGCCTTCATAGTTTTCAAAGAAGATGTTTCAAGCAACAGTGTACTTTTTCAAATTCTTTAGTGAATGATGGAAGGAAGAAGAGAGTTGAATTAGACTTTACACCAGCCCATAGCAATGTCTGCTTCCGTGTCCTACTGCAATTTGATTCCGTCTAAAGAAGAACAAAACAGTGGAAATGGGTTTATGTATCCTTATTCTAACATAATAATATGATTTTACGTGTGCTTCAGATAGGTTCGACCCAGTTCGTTCAGACTCCTATACAATGTGCCATATGTCCAACAGATGTCCAACCCTCCCCAGGCTCACAATCGTTCCTGTGTGTGAGCCCCTTTTTGCAGCCACCAGGCATGTTCATCTTGTTGAGGGCCTTCCTCTTTTCCCTGACTCTGTGGTTTACAAGGCAAAATAACTTTCCACTCACAGTTGTTTCCTATTTTAAAATTGAAAAAAATTACTTTTCCTTATTGCAGAAACAATATAGGCTAGTGTCTTTTTAAGTATTGCTTCTAAAATTCCAGTTTATACATGCACACCTCAATTACAAGCAAAGTATGTCTCTGTGGTCAGTGGGGGGTGGGGGGCGGGCGCT
>PVJH01041691.1:0-14790 GCA_004026705.1 Nesogale talazaci | reverse complement strand
AGAGAGAAGCGAGAAGACCCGAGCTGGTTAGAGGGAAAGAGTGGGGGGCAGTGGGCAGCAAGATGTCACTACAGAAATGTGTCAGCCCCAAATGAGTGGTGTATGAGGTCGAGGGAAGTGGAAAATGAACAGACCACCAGAAGGGCAGAGGCAGGTCAGAGTGATGGGGGTGGGGCGGGGTGGGGGGAGAGAAAAAACACAAAGGAGGGGTGTAGGTTTGGAGTCGATGAAGAGGACTTCCTGGAGGAGGTGAGCTTCTGACCAGGATAGGTGGGTGGGATCCAGTCAGAGCTAGAGTGAAAAAAAAAGCCACGTTTGGTTTGTTGTCAGGGGCAGGGCGTGGGTGGCTGGAGATTAGGCTCTCGGGCTGGAGACAGCAGAGACCAGCACCTCTTCAGAATTTCTCACACCTATTAGTGACTGGCTCCTAAACCTGCTTTAAAGAAGCAAAACAAATATTTACTTCTCTTAGACGACTCATAGTCTTTATTGATAATGAAAAGGGAAATTTGAAAATACAGAGAAGCAAAGAAGAGGAGGAGAAAAAGAAAGTAGAGGAGGAAGAAGAGCGTCCTTGTGGGGTTTTGGGGGCACTGTCAGGACTTGGACACAATGGGTTGTACAACCTATGTACAACCTATGGGCTGTACATAGTCTATGTCTTGTTTCTTTTTAATCACTGTACTGGGGGCTCCTACCGCTCTTATCTCAATCCATCCATCCATCCATCCATCCATCGTCAAGCACATTTGTACATATGTTGCCATCATCATTTTCAAAATATTTTCTACGTGAGTCCTCGGTATCAGCACCTCACCTTGTATGTTTTTCTTTGTATGTGTTTGTGGTAGTCTACAAACAAAAGGGGAAAATAGCAATAAAAAAATGAATAACATTTCCATTTGAAAAGGAGAGAGCTCCTGAGAGAAAAGGGTCACGGCTTAAGAGCCCTCCGATGCCATGCCCTTCGGACCTCAACACGGGTCTGCGCGGTCACGGGGCCGCGAGCACCACTGAGCGCACTTGAGCTCCTTGGTGGCTCCCAAAGCTAGTTTCAAAAACACAGGGAAGCACTTGTGAGCACCAGGAGCTCTGGGAGCTTTTTGATGTCTGCCCATCTTGACTTCCTGGCATGGGGAAAGCAGCCCTGCTGGCACCAAAGTTAACCCTGTAAAAGCCAAAAGTTGTAATTTCAGGGAAAAAATATTCTTGTTTTTATTCTTTTTTTTTTTTTATTCTTTACTTTCATAGTTATCAAAATGTATAACAACCGGGCTGAGCCCCGGTGGCGTAGTGGTTGTGCGCGGGACTGTGGCCCACTGGGATGGAAGTTCGATTCCAGCTCCGTGGAGCAAAGGCTGAGTCTCCTACTCCCACCACCTGAGAGCAGTGATGCCCCCCCCAAAAACAAAACAAAACAAAAGGAAAACAAAAAAACAAACAAAAAAATGTATAACAACCAAAATGTATAAAAAATACAAAATTTGCAATGTTTTTTAAATGTCACCAAATCATCACATTCATCCATGGAATTATAATACAAGAATAAAAAAATGTACCTTCATTTCTATATTATTTTTCATCTTATTATAGTATTAAATAAAAACTAAGGTTATTTATAAAG
Organism: Nesogale talazaci; assembly: GCA_004026705.1. Classification (NCBI taxonomy): domain Eukaryota; kingdom Metazoa; phylum Chordata; class Mammalia; order Afrosoricida; family Tenrecidae; genus Nesogale; species Nesogale talazaci. The sequence goes on along the minus strand of PVJH01041691.1, from coordinate 13,166 downwards.
TATAACACAGAATTTATTGGTTTATAATTTTAGTGTGAAATTGAACAAAACAAAAAAAAAAGAAATTGAACAAAACAATTTTTTTGCGTGTATGATACAAAGATGAACTTCACATTTGCTGCAGAAAAATACTGTTGCTCTCTTGCAATTTACAATTTTTCATTTTCCTCTGTTTGTGACTTCAGGATAATTGGAAAAAATAAGTATTGTTACCAAAATAGTTTGAATAGCAATATAATTAAAATTTTTATATTGTAAAGTCAAAAAAATTTAATATAGTACACATTTTATGGGCTGAGCCCCGGTGGCATAGTGGTTGTGCGCGGGACTGTGGCCCACTGGGACGGAGGTTCAATTCCAGCAGTGGGGCTGGGCCTCCTACTCCCACCACCGGAGAGCAGTGATGCCCTCCCTCCAAAAAAAATAGTACACATTTTATTTACCAATTCCATCCATATTAGCATCTGGTTCCTTGTCTGAGTTTGTACTGCTTCCATCTAGGTCATAAATTCACCATTTCCCATAAAACAAACCATAATTCATGCTGTGGTAATTTTTTTCACCATTGATTCAAAAGACAAACATAGCAAATTTGTTACGTTTTGAAAAAGCAGAAATATATAATTTTTTTATGAGTATTACACCTTTGACATAAAAAATTTACAGTTTTATGAACATATACAAAAATATCAACACTAGGGCTGAGCCCCGGTGGTGTAGTGGTTGTGCACGGGACTGCGGCCCACTGGGGCAGAGGTTCAATTCCCGCTCACAGGAGCAAAGGCTGGGCCTCCTACTCCCACCACCAGGGCAGTGATGCCTTAAAAAAAAATTTTTTTTTAATAAAAAAAAAAATATCAACACTAAAACTTCACTAGATTGAAAATTATTGTAAAGTGCACTGAGAACCAATGACCACTTGACCTCAAATGTACAATCGGTCAAAACATGTGCCACTATGCAAGCATTTTGCTGCTCAAATGTGTGACTAGCAGAATGCATTTGTACTAGTAAAGTGCGATGATTTCGTCGACATGGTGGTCGGCTTCAAAAGCTTTACAATTTCTGTACCGGATACACTTTAACTGAATGTTAAAACATCGCGCTCAGTGTTATAGGGTTATAGGGCTGTGAACTGTCCATCCTTCCCATGTGCAGAAGGATGTGGCAGTCTGTTTCCTAAGGAAAAGGGAGCAGCTCCACTCTGATTGAGGGGAAGGACCTCCATCAGCCAGAGTCATTCATTGGCAATAGATTTTGGGGGTAGTCAGGATGGATACCACCCAGAGAACAACTTAAGAGCGTTGAAAATAATTAAGAATCGGGCTGAGCCCCGGTGGCACAGTGGTTGTGCGCGGGACTGCGGCCCACTGGGACGGAGGTTCAATTCCAGCAGTGGGGCTGGGTCTCCTACTCCCACCACTGGAGAGCAGTGATGCCCCCCCCCAAAATAATTAAGAATCAGTTCTTACTTTGGACTTAAAACCCCGGTGCGGACCCTGCACCCCCACACTCTTAGAAGAGAGGAGTGTGGGCTTTTCTCCCTGCTCCTCCCTTTTTCTTCCTGTCTCCAGCCCAGGGCTCCAGGGCACCAGGAGTTCCTTCTCCTCATTGAGCAGAACAGCTTGAGCCCAGTTCAGCCCTGGCCCCAGCCCCAGCCCCAGCCCCGCACTGGACCCCATCTCCGCACTGGATCCCATCCCAACCTAGACCTGGACCTGTGCCTTTTAAGCTTCACACCATGCCCAGTTAGATGAAGGGTGTCCTGTGAGGGGTGTGAGGTACGCTCCAGAGGGTGTGCAAAGAGAACCCCTGTGTCCCACGCTTGCTGATTCCTTCAGACCATCCCTCCCTGGGACTCAGCCCAGAGTTCTGTGAAGCTGAGGCCCTCACCAAGGGTCTCCGGGGTGGGGGTGGGGATGTCCACTTCCTGAATCCCCCTGTCCCTGAAACAGGCCATTTTCTGTTCTCTGACCCCACCCCTACCCCAGGGGTCCCCCACCTGCCCCCAATCAGGTAAGCCTCAAGGGGCGGGGGCAGGGGTTCGGAGGGAGGGCCAGAGCCCAGGCTTCCCTGCTGGACACAAGAACTCAAGCATGGGTAGACTTCAGTTTTTTTAATTCTATAGTTTCTCCTGTTGTTGAGAATAGACACCGCAGCCCGGACACCACGGTGTCCAACAGTTCGAAGGACAATTCAACGGCCTGGATCAAGTTCTCCAAGGCGTGCAACCATAAGCATCCTTCCTTTCTGAGTCAACACGACAAGGACTGGCTGCCCCCAAAGCTGCCCTTGCACCTTTCAAGTTGCTGTGACCAATCCGACCCTTCTCAAGAGCAAACTCACCTCCAGTGTGCCCATGTGGACACAGAGACCCTGTAGGAAGGGACAGAACCGCCTCTGGGTGTTTCCACGACTCTAACACTTTAGGGGAGTAGAAAGTCTCACCTTTTTTCCCCCGAGGAACAGCTTGGTGGTTTTGAACTGCTGACCTAGTGGCTAGCAACCCAATGTAACCACTGTGCCATCAGGCTCTTTATAGATCATGTTTGTGTTCGTCTGCGCAGCCTAGAGAAAGAAATCCACAGAAACTCATGCATATCCAAGAGAGTTTTATATAAAAGTGTCCATTAAGAAAGTGTCCCAACCCAGTGCTGTCCAAACATTAGCCCATCTGTCTGACACCAATCTACAAAGCCCTCCTCCCTCTCACAAAACACACACAAGGATGCCGACTGCAGGAGGGAAGCTGAACCAGTGAGCATGTCAGCATCTCGGCGCTGGCAGGGGTCTCCATGCGGCTGCTCCAGCATCCAGGGCTGCATCAGGGTAGGTCCATGGGACCATGTGGCTTCTCCTCATGGATGTCTTGCAGGCTTGCCAGCTGAAGCAGCCATACCCTGGTCCGACCATCAGAGAGCAAGAAACCCAAGCACTGGAAAGGTAAGCCATTTATCTCTCTGCCCTTCAATTAATCCCACATGTGTTTTATCGGCCAAGTTGGCACAATAAACCTTAATTATCTCACTGCTTAAAAGAGCACAATGCTCAAGGCAGATGGTCTGTACTACTTAAGCTAGGCTGTTGCTTGATTTTGTGTCCTGGATAACTTATGGTTTGGGTTTGTGCCAGTCATGTACTCATGTCAATTTCATCATTGGGAGTCTAACTTGTCAATCTGGAGATAGTCAGTGAGCAGCCAATGAGGTCTCTGTGTGGGCATGGCTTTCTTCTGAGATTTCTGGGAAATCTCGCGGTATTTCCCAATTGGAGAAGAGAAACTTGACTGTTAGTCTCTTGGAGTCTGTCTACTGATAAGACGAGATGATAGCCTGCTGATCGATCCTGATTCCTGGAGAATACAGAAGCTGGAGGAGAAGCCACATGGGCTTGCCTTGATGGAGCCAGACCTCTTGGGGTCAGAAGCTGCAGAGAGACCCCGCCAGCACTGAGATGCTCCCACTGCCAATGGATAACTGCTGATGGACCCTGAACCCTGGAAACAAGGAGCCACGAGGAGACGCCTTCCAGCACCGGGACGCCTCTACTGCATGTGCTTCATGAGTCAGAAGGAGATTTATAGATTGATATCAGACATATGGGCTAATATTGGACTTACAACTTTGGACTGGACTGGGTTGGGATGCTTTCTTAATGTTCCCATTCCTCTTGTATATAAACAATACCCTTATATCCATCTGCGTGTCTATGAATTTGTTTCTCTAGTCTAACCCGGACTAACATAGGGTTATTGAACAGACACTAGCAAAACATACACGGATTCAAGCGTCCAACGTACCATCCATCCATTGATGAGCCAGGTTCTTGCAGCCATTCTCAGCTCTTCTGAGTCAGTCATTGCCATAAACATGACCCTGCCCTAAAGTGACCAGATTTTAACATTGGTAAAGCGGGACACCATTGACTGGAGGGGAGGGGGGGGAAGGGGGGAAGGGTATATTCCCTTCCCGTTTTCCTGCCATTCCCTAGCTTGTTGTGCATTCTTTCCAAAAGTTGGGACTTTTTAAAAATACTGCGGGACATGGGAAAATTGTTTAAAATCAGGACTGTCCCACCCCAAGTGGGACGTCTGGTCACTTTTTCCTGCTCCCATCCAAGGGTCCCACCTACGACCCCCATAGGTAGCTCCTAGGGGAGCACAAGGATCCAGACAGGTGAGAAAGGACTGATAGGAACAGCACTTTCTCAACTCTTGGAATCACTGCAGGGAACTTTAAAACCCATTCACAGCTGGCCTCTGCTGCAGGTGGTCCAGGGGGTGGCCTCATGGGCAACTGGGAATGAGACCAGTGGGGTCTGGCTGACAAAGCCAGGAAGAATCTGCCCATACCTCACTCAGCAGAAGAGACTCGGAGATGGGCAGGTAACAGGTTCGGCTGCAGTGAACAGAACAGCTCCTCACCTCTCCCTCCCAGAGGCGACGCCTGTCTCTTAGCGTCCTTTGTATCGGCTCTCACTCCAGGAGGACCTTGAGTGAGCTTGCCATGACCTTCCCTTCTATGACCTTCTGTCTTCTCACCTGTCAGTTGGGGATCCTTGTGTCCACCCCAGAGAGTTGGGGTGACCAACAAGCGGGTTTAACCCATGTCAGGCACTCTGGTGTCCAGCATTGATAGCAAGTCCTTGATTCATTAGTGCCATCTCTTCGTGTGGCTGTCTTTATTAATTATCATCATCACCTCAAATAAATGGGTTGGGTCTCACCCCCGGAGTCTTGGTGGTGCTGTCAAGTAAGGACTACTACCCACTGCTAAGGTTGGGTGTTCGAACCCACCCGCTGCTCTCAGGAAGATGAGTCTGTTTGTTCCCATAAGGACTGGTGCCTCAGAAACCCTGGACAAGGTTACTGTGAGTTAGGACTGACTGGAGGGCAGTGGGTGGGTGGGTTAGTTTGGGGATTTCGCCAGCCTGGTTCAAATAGGATTACCCTGCTTGCTCATTTCTAGAAGCTCCAGGTGGTAGTTCAGGGGTGTCCTTTCCCACGGGACATCCTTTGGGCAGCAGTCGCCCTTGGAGGTCTTCCTTCATGGATGGTGTCTGGAGCTGTGGGTGCATGGCCTGCTAGAGGAGGCCCTACACGCAGGTGACCGCTCCCAGGTGCCGTGAGTCAGTGATGTCGCTCAGAGCCTTCCGGTGTCCTCGAAGCTGGGTGAGCTCTGGGGGGACAGGGTGGGTGTGGGGGTGGGCTGAGATGGGAGCCACTCCTGGCCTGTCTTCGGAAGTCATGAGGGATCTCCTTACGCCTGTACAGACCCATGGAGGGGGTTGGGAAGGAATCAGGTGGCCATTAGGCACCGATGAGGACCCTTTCACTGAGCATGCTCCAATTCAAGCCCTCAGCCAGGTGGGCGGCACACCCATGACCCCACCCAGGTGGGCTTAACACAGCCAGTGGGGTCAACCCAGACCTTCGGCCCCCACCTCCCCAGTCGGAAATTTGAAATACCCTGGCAACAGGAAGGCCGCTCCTCGTTCTCGCCCTGCTCCTGGTCTGAGGCAGGTAGAGGTGGGAAGGGCACCATGCGCCCCCTGGGTGGACCCCCTCAACACCCGCTCCACTGAGTCCACTGCCTCTCTCCTTACTTACTCTCTGACCTGACTCTCCCGGTGGGTGGCAGGTAGGAGGGGGCTCGCGCTTCTGACCTGCTCCATGCCGCGCTCTCTGGCCTCGGTGCACCACGTGTGGGCGTGCGGTTCCTCTAGGCTGCCCTTGACCAGCTGGGAGGCCCAGCACAGCCCCCCTCCCTGAGAGAGCAAACGAACACTTTTTGGGGCCTAAACCCTGAAACTTCTCCATCCTTCATAAAAACTCACTTGGATCACAAAACAGGCTTTGGCGTGAATTCGTTCTCGTGGGAAGCCAAGAACCAAGGTATCATTACCCCTTCTAGAAACCTTACAATGGCCAACTCAGTGACGGCCTCGGGGTTAAGTTCTGATACCTGCAAACCCCCGTAAGGAACACCAATGACCTGAGGAAGCAGGGCAGAAAGGACCCGATATTCTGAGGCCTGTGCCAGGGTTTGCCAGGGCTGCGACTCTGAGGGCCAGCCCCCCATGGACACTTTGGTCTCGCCCCTCTCTGGGCCGGAGATGTCCTGCACCCCTCCCCACGTCTTGGCATCGTGTGTATCTCTGAGTCTTGGGGAGGACTGCGCCCCCACTCCCCTGTGTGGTCCATTCCCCCAAGGCCACACCTTGCAACACCCAGCAGAGCAGCCTTTCGGTGAAGCGGAGCCCAACCAGGCCCAGGCCCCCAGGACTAATGGCTGTTGTCTCTGGAAGGCTAAAAGCTTGCGCATCTGTACTCTCCCACTACCGAGACTGGGGAGAAGGCTCATTAATGGAAGCCTTTCTGTGAGGTCATTTTCAAGCTTCCTCGCCTACGGTCATGCGGAAGCTTGTGCTGTGAGCCTCTTTCTCCTTCCTGGTAGTCTGAAGGGGGTCCCCTGAAGGGCTTTGTCTCCAGGGCCATGGGGTGTTGACACCAGCCAGGCCGACTGTGAGGAGAGGAAGGTCGGGCTCGGGGTACAGCAGCATAGTCCCTAAGCATCTCCACTCTCACTTTCATCCAGGGGCATATGGGGAGGGAAGTAGCTGGCCTTCTTACCAAGGACAACTTTGTGAACATGGATAGTTGAGCTGAAAGGGCAGCAGAGTCCTCTGAGTCCAGCTTCTTGGTGTGTAGACAAGGAGACGGAGGCCCAGAGAGAGAAGGGACTGGGTCAAGGTTAGGGTGTGATGAGGTTACACTGAGCCAGGACCAGAAGTTGGGCTTCCACAGGTCTTCACTGGAGATAGAGCAGGACCTCACAGAGGTGGGGGTGGAGATTCTTGCCACAGCTCAGGGCTGGCAGCTCGAGGGCGTCAGCTGGGCTGCACCTGGTGGAGAAGTTAAGAGCATTCCGTGTAAGGGGGAAAGAAGACGCAGGAGGCTGGCCTGGCACGAGGTCAGTCCAGACTCTTGGAGGAGGTGGGGAGAAGGTCACTGCTGATCAGGTTCAGGCATGATTTTGTTGGAGTTGGGGATGCCCCGATGACTGAGCAAGCTCTGTTCTTGTATGGAGACTTCATTACTGTCCCTTGGGGACTCATTCTGGGCTCTTGGCAGGCCTCAAACCACACATCCAGCATCAGCCGGAAACAGTGACTCATCAATGAACTCCCAGGAGGAAACGTCTACCTCAGAATTTACAGTCCCTTACTCTGTGGCATACAAGGTGACCAGAGATCTCTTCACGTCCCCCGGAGCCCCACAAATAGACCTCCACCCTCAGGGTGCTGAGAGGGTCAGAGCTCTTTGGGCACCAGCATCCAGCTGTGTGCAAAACTTGACTCTATACATGGTGGCAGTTTCAAAGGATTTCCTTTTAAATTCCCTGCGGTCAAATTGATGACATCTTGTAGAACTGCCCCTGTGGGTTTCTAAAGCTGTAACTGTCTCCTGGAGCAGAAAGTCTCATTTTTTCTCCTGAGCTGGTGCTTTTGAACCAATGACCTTGCAGTTCACTGCCCAACCCTTAACCACTCTGCCTAGGATTTCAGAGAGGGGACTGAAAAAAAAAGTCTTCCTCCTACCCAGAGATTTACCATTAAAATACCATTGAAATAAGTTGAGCATGGACGCTGTGGAAAAGCACCTGGGGTCAAATCTTGACTGAAAGCAGCCCCATGGGAACCAGTCTTCATGACTCCTGGGCTGTTCTGTCAAGTCCAGCCTTACAACCGAGTGGGTCCTATGGCGGGATTGTGCAGTTGAAAGACAATAAAGAGGCAGACAAGGTGTCTCAGGGGCTTATCTCTTGTATGAAGCCAGAAATGAAAGAGAGAGAGAGAAAGCGCAAATGTATTCTCCAGCCAGGCTTACAGTTTGGGGCTGGCAGTGGGAGGGGCAGGCACTAGAGTTGAGATGGCGACTTAACCTTGGATGCCCCTGAGTCCTCTCCAGGGGGAACCATCTGATCAGTGTCAGAGGGAGTCTGCTGCTGCCCTCTGGATGGGGCAGACAATAGAGTCTGATTGCTCTGAACATCAGATAGCCGCTGGGCACAGCGTAAGGAGCCAGGCGCTTGTAAGAATCATCTTAAAAGCAGCATTATGATGGGCAGGAGATTGTGGGGATGTTTTTTAGTCAGGAGAATATGATTGGGATTCATTCATCTCCAACTCAACAGTGAAGGGCTTCCTCCACCATTATCTTGTCCGTCCAGACTCCTTATTGTGAGTATGGAGAATATGTCCACATAAACTCTCTTCCTGGGCCTCACTTTAACCCCACACTTTTCTACTAGGAGCGAGAACCTAGCCAGTGGGTCCTGTGAGGAAGTGGTGCTTTCAAAGGAGTGAAGGAGTGAAAAGAGGTGATGTGGGGTTTCTCGAGTGGTTAAGACCTCAGATATTGGCTTCGAATGATAAGAGCGTTCAGGCCGAAGTCCGATTTGTAATCCAAGTGGCTTTTTATGAAGGACTGGACAAGTTTCAGGCTTTACAGCCTCAAAAGGGTACAGAGTATTGCTGGGAAGTGTGCCCAGCCACGCGGAGGCCTCGCTGGGGTTTACAAGCGGGCGTGAGTCGCCACGTGGAAAAGAGCACCCATATGTGCAGAACTGGCATCCCAGAAGGCCAGAGGCCCAAGAACCCCAGAGGCTGCTCAGAGGCTGTGGCTCCTGAGTAAGCCTGAAGAGGGAGACCCTGCCTCTCGGACCTGCCACTGATGGGGATCGGGGGTCAAAGAGAACCTGCCTGCCCACAGCCAGCATATTGCAAGCCTCTGGCATTGATTGATCCCATTGGCTGAGTTAAGCCCACCTGGGTGAGGTCATGAGTCTGGACTTACTTTGGCCCGCCCAGGTGTACCTCCCACCTGGCTTGGAGCTTGAGTACCTGTGAGCATGCTCAGTTTGGGGTCTTCTTCATAGGTGTCTAATGGTTGCCTGATTTCTTCCCAATGGGGGCCTTTACAGGCATGGGAGGGGCAGCACCCTGTCCCTAAGCTATCTGTCTGTCAGTCTCCCCCAATCCACTCCCCTCCCTCAGAGTGACCAGAGAGACTTGGCAGTCTTTAGCAAAGAGTCCGTTTTTGATTCTTTTGATCAAAGATGAGTTGCATGGGTCAATCAGCTGCACAAAACCTTCTTTAGGGTATGAAAAAGAAAAGCAAGCCTTTGAAGACTGAGGGGCGCCTGACCCACCATGGCATTTTCAATCGCCTCACATGCATGTGAAAGCCGGACACTGACTAAAGAAGAATGGATACATTCGGATTGTAGTGTAGAGAAGAATGGAAGGACATTCCATTTGCTTTGGACAAAGGAGCCAGAGTGCTCTTTGGAGACGAGATGGAAAGACCCCATCTCACATATTTGGAGCATGTTGTCAGGGGAGACCAGTCCCTGGAGAAGGACATCAGGCTTGGTAAATTGGAAGACCAGCAAAGAATGAGGGAGCCCGCTGACAAGATCGAGTGCACAGTGTCCACAACAATGGGCCCCAACAGAAGGACAACTGAGAGGCTGGCCCAGGGCCGGGCAGAAGCTCTGGAGAAAGGGGGAGGCTCTGAGATGGGCCAAGAAGAGGGAGATGCAGTCATACAAACACAAAGCAGCCATCTAGGGGGGCAGCTACTCGTCTCTTTCTGAAGGAAAAAAAAGTGAAGAAAATTGGGACTGAGCCCTGGTGACATTAAGTGGTTGAGTGCGGGACTGCGGCCCGCGGACTTGGGGGTTCAAATCCAGCGGCGGCTCTCAGGAGCGGCACTGGATAGCGCCCACGACCACCAGAGGGCAGTGATACCATCCCCCCCCCAAAAAAAAAAAAAAAAGAAATTTGAGGGTCCATAGAAACAAGTCGTCCAGTGGGAAAACAGACCACACAAACACATCAGACCAGAAGGTCCTGAGCAGCGCTTCTCAAGCTTCCTCATGCTGTGACCTTTTCTTTCTTTCTTTCTTAAAACTTTTTTCCCGTGACTCCCTCATACAGTTCCTCATGTGGTGATGGTCCCCAACCATCAAACTATTTTCATTGCTACATCATCACTGTCATTTGGCTAGTGTTACGAATCGTCATGTAAATATCTGTTGCGCAGGATGTATTCTCATTGCTATGAGTTGAACATAATGAAAGCATAGTGATGCATGACAAAAGCAATATGTCATTATAGACTGTGGAATATTTATTTCTAATGACAAATAGATGAAACTTTTGGTGTAACATGGATAACAGTCTTCACGCCGGGTACACATATGTGGGCGTATCTGCATGTGGGCAGACTCACCTGGAGACGGATAGAGGAGCCATGTCTCAGTTCCTAAGATCATCGGAAAGATGTGTTTTCCAATGGTCTCAGGCGACCCCTGTTCAAGGGTCCTTTGGCACCCACAGTTTGAGAACCGCTGACGCAGATGGTGCTCCACTACCATGACCAACTGCTCTGAAAGGGGTCCCATGGAATGTCCTGGGGCAAGGGGGAGAGAAGGTGGGCCAATGCTCAGGATCATCAGACAGACCAGGCTGCTGGTCCGATGAAGACTGGTGGCGCCCCTGAACTTATGGCCCTCGGTTATCCCTCAGAGCAGGACATGAACTCGCCTCCCAGGGCTCCAGATTCAGCCAAATGATAAAACCAAAATCTAAACCCACCGCCATTGTGCTGATTCCAGCTCACAGCACCTCGGGGGCTGTCAATCTTCATGGGAGCTGGTGGAGTTTGATCAAGGGCGACGTAGCCGAGAGGAATGACTGGAAGTTGATTGAAGGTTGAACATGATGGTGTGTGGCGGTCAAGTGCTTACGCTAATTTCATGATGGAGATGTAGGGGTGGGGGCTAGCCTGTTAATCTGCAGATAGCCATTGAGAAGCCAATGGGCATGGCTTTCTCCTGAGACTTCTGGGAAATCTCTCGATGTTTCTCTCGTGGAGATGAGAAGCTATCTCCCCAGCTGTTGGAAGTTAGTCTCTGAAGATGACAATCTACGGACAAGACAAGATGACCGCATCCGTGGAGCTGAAGGAGCCGGAGGAGAAGCCACATGGCCTTGCCCTGATGGAACCAGTCCTCTGAAGCTGGAGAAGCCACGTGGAGACCGCTGCTAGGGCTGAGTTGCCTCTACCACCACTGGACGCTGTTGATGGGCCCTGAGCCCTGGAAGCGAGGAGCCATGGGGAGACCCGTGCCGGAACCGGGACTCTGCACCCACTGACCTGTGACTTTGTGAGTCAGAAGGAGACTTTATAGACTGGTATCAGACAGATGAGCTAATATCGGACTTGTGACCTTGTACTGGACTGGGTTGGGATGCTTTCTTTCTTTTTTTTTTTTTTGGGGGGGGGGCATCACCGCTCTCTGGTGGTGGGAATAGGAGGCCCAGCCCCACTGCTGGAATTGAACCTCTGTCCCAGTGGGCCGCAGTCTCGTGCACAACCACTACGTCACCGGTGCTCAGCCCGGGATGCTTTCTTAATGTTCTATTCCTCTTATATATAAACCGTACCCTTATATCCACATGCGTGTTGATGGATTTGTTTCTCTAGTCTACCTGGACTGACACATGGTGGGACGAGAGTAAAGTAAAAGGAATAGAGGAAAGAACTAGGAGGCAAATGGGCATTGATAGGGGTTAAAATACAGGCATGTACATATGTACATATATTTATATATAATGATAGGACATAGAGCTATGCACATATTTATATGTTAAGTATTAAGGTCGCATACAGCATTGGGTCTCTGCTAAAGTACTCCCTCAATGCAAGAACACTTTGTCCTAATGACCTGGCATTCTGTGATGCTCACCTGTCTGACATAATCACTGAAGATAAAATGGAGGCGAATATGGTGAAGAAAGGTGATGGTGCCCATCTATTAAAATAGATAGCATCTGGGGTCTTAAAGTCTTGAATATAAAGAAGCAACCATCTAGCTGGGAAGCAACAAAACCCACATGGAAAAAGCACTCCAGCCCATGTGATCGTGAGGTGTTGGCATGAACAGGTATCAGGCATCAGAAGACCTAAAGCCTCGCTGTAGACAATTGGACAACCCCTCACAGAAGGGTCACAGGAAGGGATGAGCCAGCCAGGTGCAGTATAGCATCAATGAAGCATACAACTTTTCCTCGAGTTCTTTTTTTTTTTTTGGGGGGGGGGTCATCACTGCCCTCAGGTGGTGGGAGTAGGAGGCCCATTTGCTCCGTAGAGCTGGAATTGAACCTCCATCCCAGTGGAGCGCAGCCCCGCGCACAACCACTACGCCACCGGGGCTCAGCCCTCCTCTAGTTCTTTAATGCTTCCTCCCCCACCCACTATCATGACTCCAGTTCTACCTTACCAATCTGGCTAGACCAGAGCATGTACATGGGTACAAAAAAGAGCTCTCGACACACAGAATCCACAGACGAACCCCTCAAGAACAGTAATGGGAGTACCAATACCATGAGGGCAGGAAGGTGGTGAGGGGGAAGAAGGGGGACTGATCACATTGTTCAGCACATAGCCCCACCCGCCCACCCATCCAGGGTGATGAACTCCAGAAACGGGTGAAGGGAGACAGTATACCATGTAAGATATGAAAATAGTCATTTATAATTTATCAAGGGGTCATGAGGGTGGGAGGGTGGGAAAGGGAGAAAAAAAAAGTAAGCTGATACCAGGGGCTCAAGTAGAAAGAAAATGTTTTGAAAAGGGTGATGGCAACAAATGTACATATGTGCTTGACACAATGGATGTATGGATTGTTATAAGAGCCCCCGATAAATTTTTTAAAAAATTTATGGCAAGAGGGAGCCTCATCTTGCACCCTCAGAATGACTGGTGGTTTGAACCACTGACCTAGAAGTCCAAAGCTTACTCAACAGTGTCACCCAAAGACAGGTCTGTAGGGAGAATAATCACACTGGAGAGGTAAGTATAAGCTGATCAAGCACCACTATAGATGAATGAGAACCAAATTATAACAAAAACAAGCTTTATTGGGGAGACACTTAGCCCGGGTGTTGTCCAATGGACCGAGGAAAGCATGCCCAGTGGAAAAATGACTGCGCTTAGATAGACTGGGATACCTCGTCGGGGTGTCTGTGCCCATTTTAGGTAAGGTAACTGGGGACTGGAGGTGGAAGGCATGTCTGGGTCCTGATGGAGTGCAGAG